>JANAVB010039439.1:72500-180083 GCA_029216955.1 Iris pallida | reverse complement strand
CGACGCCTATTTGGCTTCAGAGTCATCCCGGGCCCCCTCTGTCAGTGCGCAGTCTCCAGCTTCACAGGCGTCATCTTGAGCTCAGAATATTGGTCGTCAGATCGATGAGCTGCGTTGCAAGTTACAGCAGCAGATTTCTGATCACCATACCGCAGAGCGACGATCCGATGATCAGCGGACGATTTGATACGGTTGAGCGCAGTATACAGGAGCTGATGAGTCTGCAGCAGGCTACAGCTGCCAGTTTGTACATGCTCACCGAGTCTACAGAGCGCATAGAGCGTAGACAGGTCGAGCTGGAGGGATCACAGAGGACCATGTCTGCCTCACTCACTCAGATACATACTTCGATTGAGGAGAGTTCTCAGGCGATGGTGAGTACCCTTGCTGCACATGCTGAGCGACTGCAAAAGCTGGAGCAGATACGTCCTCCCGGTCCATCAACGGCGTCGACTCCAGACGTTGCACTGCCTCCTACTGCCCCTATGGTGCAGTTCACACAGGAGCAGTATGAGTACATGCTATCTCAGATGCGCAGCAGGGGTCCTCAGTGATCTAGTAGATTTTTTTATCATCTTTGTATGTATTGGCCCTATGGGCCCATTGATCATTGGTATACTATTTTTCATTCTTATTTGACTCTGTTGGACATGTATGTTTGTTAGACATGTATGTTTGTAATATTTACTTTGTTGGTATTTTCATTGAGTACATGTATAATATTTAGTTTTAGACTGTTATGATAGGAGACTGTTATGATGGGCGACTGTTATTCATCTATTTGTTGTAGACTATTATGATGGAAGACTGTTAATTATGATGATATCTGCGATGGGGATGACAAATTATCTATGCTGGGTTATAAGCGATGATCTGATATACAAAGGAGGTGTTGTCCAAATTTTAAAAAATATAATGTGTATTTTTGTGATGTTGTGTGTCTGTGTTTACAGTATATATTAAATACAGTGTTCAGAACCATCGATAGTTTCGATTACTGTTGTATGTTTTATCTTGGACAGAAAGAGCAACAGTTTAGGGTGTACTTCTGAGAGCTTCATTTTCACATCCTTCACTTTCTCGGGACGTCGTAAAGGATCCCGAGAAAGTGAAGGACGTGAAGAGGAAGCTCTGAGAAGTGCAGCCTGAACTGTTGCTCTTTCTATGCAAGATAAAACATAGAACAGTAAGAAAAACTGTCGATGGTTCGAACACTGTACTTTATACACACTGTAAACACAGACACACAGCATAACAAAAATACACATTATATTTTTTAAATGTTTTTTACAATATCTGCGATGTATAACGACGATCTGCGAAGTATAGCGGCGTATCCTGACGTCTCTAATTAGCGCCGTTACGTCGCTATCCGTCGTAATCCGTCGCTCAGAAGATGACGTAGTAGAATCCTGACGTTGCTAATTTTGTCGTTGTATGTCGCTACACTGCTGACATGGCAGTGTGAGCACCCTGAATTTCGGGTTGAAATTTTCATTTTTATTTTATTTTCCTGATTATTTAGTTTGATAAATATTTTATTTTATTTATTTATCTGTAAGTGTACTTTCCCGTGCCATTGATATTTGGAGTATCAGGGATGTTCAATTTTGGAAATCTTCTTCACGAGTTTTGGAGTGGACAGGATTACCTTCATGACCGTATATAGTGTCCCATCCAAACTTGTTCCCTTGTGCTCTTTCTGCTTCGCTGAACTTTGGGTCGGTTTAGACCATTCGATTGTTATTTATTTTCCCACTCTTTTTCCGATCATTTTCAGCGCGTTACCATGACATTTAAATTGGGAGCGCTAGACCAGTCAGTTTCTTGAAACCAACTTCTCATTGATGATCTATTCGAGACGCTCGTCACCATGACCTTTGTGTCCCACTCAGACACGTCATTTTGAGCTCCATTTGATTCGCGCAACTTTTCCGATGCGTGACCCAATTTTATTTCATTCCACGGTGTCACATTTATTTTCAACTTGATTTGTGGGTCCCCTGTCGACCAAAACCTGTCCGCCCCAACTATGGACATGGCCCACTTTGAGCCTACTACCCGTCCGCCACTTGTGTCCCATTTATTGGAATCCCCATGTGCTACTTATTTACACATGATCATCAATATCTAATTTTAATTCGATTTTTGCACAATGTCCGATTTTCATCCAATCCGGCTCCACCGAGCCCAGTCCAAGCCCCATATTATCCTCCTTCACCACCCTCAGCCTCTTTTACCTTGAAAAATATTAGTACTTATTTTATCTATTTTTAATAATTAATGGAAAATCTCCATTGATTTTAATTCCCATTGAAATAAATCCAATTCCAATTATTCCTAGCCTTTAGATCCTACAAACAAATCCTCACCATTAAATCCCCATGAAATTTTCCAAAACCTCCTCACAGCAAGTTGTTGGCCGGCCCTAACTTAGTATAGGATAAGAATTCTCTCTCTCTCTCACATCATTTAATGCTTATCACTTTTTCCTCTCTTTCTTCTCTCTTTTCTCTCCCTTTCAAAATTTTCCAACACCATTACATTCAAACGACAGCAGCAGCACCTACAAACGCCACCCGAGTTTCTTCTCCTCCCCGACCACTCTCTTCCCGACACCATGGCCGGAGCTCCTCCTCCTCGGCCATGGTCGTCGACCAACTCCACCTTCATTCCTCCATGGTCTTCTCCCCCTCCCCATCACCAACCGTTCGCCACCACTACCTTCAGTCGCGCCGCGCCGCCGCCCCACCGTGCGTATGGCCGTGCACAGCCGCGCCTGTCGGCCTGGCCTGGGCGCGTAGCCGCGCAGCACAGCACGCACCGGGGCAGCAGCAGCAGCTGCGTTCGCAGCAAGCGCGCGCGCACGCGTGCGGGCATGCACGTCGCTGCGTCCTCGTCGGCCACGCCCGACGTGGCCATGGCCTCCCCCACGGCCCACGAGCTCCGGCGACCTCCCTGGGTCCACCACCCTGCTCTCCGGCGCGACGTATAGGCGATTCGTGCATTTCGCACGAAATCCCGTCGTGACGCGCGCGAAATGAAGTTCGTTTTGGCGCCCCGTCGCAGCAACTTCGTGTACGTTTTCCCGAAGATTCGACCGTTGGATCGTCGATTTCTTTGCTCCGTCACAATCTCGGTATATCCACCTTCGCTCATGTCAATTTTCGTCCGTTAATTTTATCGTTTGATACATGAAAACCGGCCACCAAGTTGACCGTTTAAATTGTATTAAATTTGGACAGTTTCGTGGGGCCAACTTCGTCAGCTTGTACCTCCTCCACCGCAGCTCCGTTTGGCGTGCTACCAGTTCGGTGCAAAGCTGGTATAACCCTCTTACTACCCCTCCAGTTTCGTTTCATTGTGAGCTTGTTTGATTGGTTGAATTCGACGCCAAAGTTGGTCGTCCGAATTCGTAATTTTAACTTGTAAAATCCCATTTTTGAACACGGGACTCCAGATTTCATTTCTGACACCACCATTAGACTTGCGGCATCTTTCTGGCATGTTTTAATATAAAATTTGTTAGATTTGGAGAACGTGGGCCCGGGCACGTTTTTCAGTGCAAAGCGGGTCCCACTTTCTTGGTCAACGGGACTTTTTGACGTCGGCTTATCAGAATCCAATTCTGGATATACCGTTGAGTTCGTATCGTCATTCTGACTCGTTGACATATAATTTGCTAGTTTTGGTAGACATTGGTCTGGCACGCATTTCGGTGCAAGTCGGATACCAATATCCGGGCCAACGGGTCATTTTGAGATCGGCTCATCGGAATCTAATTTCGAAGATACCGTTGAGTTCATATCATCATTCTGGACTCGTTGGCAGGTAGTTTGCTGAGTTTTGAGAACTTTGGCTCCGGCACGCATTTCCGTGCAAACGGAATTCCAAGTTCTGGTCAACGGGCCAAAATGAGATCGGGTCAACGGAATCCAATTCTGGAGATACCGTTGGGTTCGTATCGACATTCTGGTTGCGTGGACATATAATTTGTTATATTTTATGGACTTGTTTTCTTGCACGTTTTTAGGTGCAAAACGGCTCCGACACGGACACCGTTTTGACCCGAAATTATCTTTTTGCCCTTGTGTCCAAATTGGACCGTTGGGTAGGCTATCCTAGCTAATTTGAGCATTCTGGACACGTTGGCGATGTTTATTTCATCGTCCGACAATGTTTGTTGATAATTTCTCTGAGTTTAACCTTTTTATAATTAATTAATAATTAATTCATTTAGTGTTCGTATTTCGGGATTAGTACAACGAAACTGAGATCAGCCAATTCCAGTGATCTCACATCGCTGAAATTGACAAGTTGGATACGTGGATCACTATAATAAGATTATCAACCTTACCGACAATCTTCTTATCTCGATTTGCGTGCCGTAAGTTTCGACGTACAAATAACGAAGTACACTTTAATAATTAGATTAGATTTACCATGTTTGACCAGAGTTGACCAGTTGACCCAAAGTCAACTGTAAGTCAACACTTGACCTAGTTTGACTAGATTATTGACCGGAGTCGACCTAGAGTTAATTTGACTTAGAAGAACCTAGAATAATATAGATTGCCTGTAGGAATTCATTTATTTCAACTTAAACACCTTGTAACCTGTGTTGCTTTAAATAGGACTCTGTGGCTTCAGTGGGACCTCCTATACTTATCAGCTGTTCAGGTTATCGAGGCGAGTACATTCTCTGATCATTTTATACCCTGCTTAGAATTATTTCCTGCAGTAGATTACTTTACTTGTACTGTCACGATGGTCACACGAATTGGTACTTTATGGATCCTTTCTTGAGATGTTATCCTTAGGGAGCATCGGGTACTCTATGCTTGTGCGTTTCACTTACATGGCGTATCACTATGCTTCGTTGATTCTTCGATCACTTATGACATATACTCTTATGATCACAGAGTCATCCTGGAATCCCTATCCCATTTATGGGACTACTATGTATCACCTTCGGGGTCTATTACCTTCGGGGTCTATCACCTTCGGGGTCTGAACATAGTATCATAACATAACCTGGCTGGATCCTTGTGTATTGATTGGGGGTACGGAGGAGTAGAAGTGGACATGTGAATAATACACCAGTAGTATCTTCATTGAATCATTCAGTAGTGTCTTCATTGAATCATCCCAGGCCATTTACATGTTCATGTTTTACTCTGACTCACTAGTCACATGCTAGCTCATTATGTATAGTAGATATTTCTATTACAGCTCTCCTGTTTACATACTGCTTTTTCCTCAGTACCTGTATCTTACTTTACTGCGTGTTATATGTTTTCTAACCTGCTATGATATGTTGAGATGTACTGTGCTCGCTCCAGTCCTGACTGGACCTGTTGATAAATTTTACAGATAGCCTGGAGGTGCCTGCTAGCCTAGAGGAGACACAGTAGGGTTTGTTTAGGTAGTTATTTCATTTTGTCTGGAGTTGTATTTACTTGGGGATTACTGTATCTTTATTTGAGTTTTGAGATGTACTTCTGGGTTCATGTATCTTAGACACTTAGACTTCTATCTCTCATATTTATTTGGATTTCATGTTTTATCTATCCTTATCATGCTCTACCTTAGATGTGATTGAATTTGTATCTGCTATGTCACCCCCATTCGGGGAGTATAAACTGCTTAGCTTTATATTGTTAGATGTTGTGACCTAGGACAGCATCCTACCGCCGACACTGCGGCGTAGGCTGGGCGTCGTTACGTTCTCGTGCCCTAACTCTTGGGTGCGGGTCGTGACACGTTTTAGTGGTGGCCCATGCAGGTCGAGACTAAAAGTGTAGTGGTATTCGAACTTGAGTACCACTACAGCCTGCAGTAGGATTAGGATATATTTTGAAGATACTCAATCACAGCTAGGATCCCTTGAGAGATTTCCGGGACGACCCTGGAGAATCTTATTTAACTTCGATTTGAAGACTCTCTTTTTCCTTGATTTAAATTATTTTACTTTTGTTGTTAAATTTAATTTTTACGGATTATTGTTGAATTTGAGTTTGTATTTATTTTGATGGAAGATTTTCGAAATCTGAATTTTGATGATAGCTGTTGCATTCGAGTTTGCATTTTGATGGATTGTGTTCACTTTTGAATTTGATGTTCGTTAATAAATTTTGATTTGATTTTGAGTATTCATTATTGATTTAATTTAATTTTTGGCAAGATAAAATTATATGGGCTAGGTCATCTATGTTATGGAAATCTTATCTTCTATAGTCACATTAGCCAGCATGGTGAGGACATATAGTCTGACTTGGATATATTTCTCGGGTGTGGGAATTTAAGGTTTTCGCAGCCAAGCTAGCGGCATCACAAAAATATTAAATACCATGATTCTAGAGGTTTGTGCCCAAGTCGAGGACTTTGTGATTATCGTAGCCTTGCTTACTAGTATGACGAGGATTTAGAGTACCATGATTTTGGATAGACGTATATGATTATCAGATTGTACCTTAAATGTTTTCAAACATGTTTTCTCTACTTTTGTTTCAGTCATTCAAAAAAAAGAATTATTATTGTTTGTTTGTCTAGTTTCCTATTATTTAACGCAGGAGTAAGTTTAGTTGGTTTATAAACCTTGTGAAATTCTTGCTATGAGTTTTTCATAATACAATGAATCAAAAATTTTGCTAGACTTTATCTTAAATTTGATATTTTAACTCTGGATTTTAAAATGATTTCCTCTTTTAAAATAGATAAGCAGCACAAATTTTATTACCATTTCTTCTCCTGCCAATATTTTATTTTCATCATTCCTTGTCTTATACAACTATCATGATTACATCAATTCCCTGTCTCGTATATAATTCTGTCAGCTATACCTTGAAAACTCTTGAACCTTCATACCATTTTGCTTGAGAAATGTTGAGGAAGTGACGTAAACCATCTAGTATGGAAATGACGTAATTGGTTATTATGTGATAATTTTGTAGGAATCAAAATGTTGGATGTCAAAAAAAAAAAAAATTCGAGATAGAAATGTGGTAAAGGTTTAGAATAGAATTGAGTGATAAGTGTTATCAATTTAGAAATAATCGCAGAAAGTTGGTTATGGATAATTCATGGATGTATTTCAAAACTAATGAGGATATCAGAGGTCAACCAAGTTTTGAGGACTTAGAAAATCTTGGTTATTGATTCTTGGGAACTATTACAAGGCTATGTGAAATTTAGAGATGGAAATGAGAATTTGATTGTTTTCTATGATTATGCGAAGTTGAACCAGATATTGTAAGAGGGTGACTAGAGACAGAGAAAACAAGGATTTTAAGCTATAGGAATTGTTTTAGATGATTGGAGAAATTGTAGAATTCAAAAGGAAAATAATTGAAGGTGAACGTTGAGGAAATTATGAAGGTTGATTTATAAACAAGAATAAAATTTTGTGTGACATAGTGGTATTGGAGTTTAGTAAATACGAGACTTGACTTAAACAAGTACAAGGATTTTATAAACTGAATTTAGAGGTTTCGGATCTAAATTTAAAACGAGGTGAAGGAATTTGGAATTTTGGTTAAACGAATAAGTGTTGACTCCTAAATAAGAGGGGTATGTTCGGGAAAAAAAATATTTTTAGAAGTAGAAAATTTGTCTATGGAGATCATGGTAAAGGTTAGATGACTAAAGGTTATAAAATTTCGATGATAGTTATAAGGAGATTGATTTCATATTGGGACTTGTGAAAAAATAAATAAATAATATGATTTAGCAAATGACAGACTTGATGGTATTAGAGAGAGATGATTAACTTGACTCCTTATGAAATCTTCCCTTGTTTTTCCCAAAGTGTTTTCAATATCATTGAATCCTAGTTTCCTTAATCACGACCAAATCGACTTCGATTATCTTTTCTTATCATAATTATATCTTGGTTGTACTTAATTTTGATTGTGACCCGAATCTCTATCCTTGTATGCTTGTTCTCAGACTTTGTTGAACCTGTCCTCCACATTGCCTAAATTTTGATTTTCCTAATTTGATCAACTTAGATCGTATCGAGAATAAATATTTTTAATATATATTGTGATTGGATTTTTCATGCAAGTGACTTTCATTCTTAACTTTGATTTTGATTTTTCTGAACCCTTTATAGATAATTGGTAGTTACTTTTCTTTATTTTTATGATAAGTACCAGTTTTCACATAGGATGGTAGGCTGTCTTACAGTTTTGATGATTTGTTATTTCTGTAACTTTTTCGTTCAGCGCCCTAGACTGCTTGTGTATTTTGATACCCTATGACCGATTCAGTTAGCATAACTAGTATACCTAGATGAGACTTTCACTACCACCATATGCCATGATCCTGTATGTCGTCCTTTTGATCACATGATTTGTTTTAATCTGGGACTTTGATTGTGGGGGTTTGACCTAGAGGGAGTATGAACAATTTTAATTTCGAGGACAAAATTTTTATAAGGTGGGTAGGATGTAAGCACCCTGAATTTCGGGTTGAAATTTTTCATTTTTATTTTATTTTCCTGATTATTTGGTTTGATAAATATTTTATTTTATTTATTTATCTGTAAGTGTACTTTCCCATGCCATTGATATTTGGAGTATCAGGGATGTTCAATTTTGGAAATCTTCTTCACGAGTTTTGGAGTGGACAGGATTACCTTCATAACCGTATATAGTGTCCCATCCAAACTTGTTCCCTTGTGCTCTTTCTGCTTCGCTGAACTTTGGGTCGGTTTAGACCATTCGATTGTTATTTATTTTCCCACTCTTTTTCTCGATCATTTTCAGCGCGTTACCATGACATTTAAATTGGGAGCGCTAGACCAGTAAGTTTCTTGAAACCAACTTCTCATTGATGATCTACTCGAGACGCTCGTCACCCATGACCTTTGTGTCCCACTCAGACACGTCATTTTGAGCTCCATTTGATTCGCGCAACTTTTCCGACGCGTGACCCGATTTTATTTCATTCCACGGTGTCATATTTATTTTCCAACTTGATTTGTGGGTCCCCTGTCGACCAAAACCTGTCCGCCCCAACTATGGACATGGCCCACTTTGAGCCTACTACCCGTCCGCCACTTGTGTCCCATTTATTGGAATCTCCATGTGCTACTTATTTACACATGATCATCAACATCTAATTTTAATTCGATTTTTGCACAATGTCCGATTTTCATCCAATCCGGCTCCACCGAGCCCAGTCCAAGCCCCATATTATCCTCCTTCACCACCCTCGGCCTTTTTTCCCTTGAAAAATATTAGTACTTATTTTATCTATTTTTAATAATTAATGGAAAATCTCCATTGATTTTAATTCCCATTGAAATAAATCTAATTCCAATTATTCCTAGCCTTTAGATCCTACAAACAAATCCTCACCATTAAATCCCCATGAAATTTTCCAAAACCTCCTCACAGCAAGTTGTTGGCCGGCCCTAACTTAGTATAGGATAAGAATTCTCTCTCTCTCTCACATCATTTAATGCTTATCACTTTTTCCTCTCTCTTTCTTCTCTCTTTCTCTCTCCCTTTCAAAATTTTCCAACACCATTACATTCAAACGACAGCAGCAGCACCTACAAACGCCACCCGAGTTTCTTCTCCTCCCCGACCACTCTCTTCCCCGACACCATGGCCGGAGCTCCTCCTCCTCGGCCATGGTCGTCGACCAACTCCACCTTCATTCCTCCATGGTCTTCTCCCCCTCCCCATCACCAACCGTTCGCCACCACTACCTTCAGTCGCGTCGCGCCGCCGCCCCACCGCGTGCATGGCCGCGCACAGCCGCGCCTCCCCGGCCTGGCCTGGGCACGTGGCCGCGCAGCAACAGCGCGCACCGGGGCAGCAGCAGCAGCTGCGTTCGCAGCAAGCGCGCGCGCACGCGTGCGGGCATGAACGCCGCTGCCGCGTCCTCGTCGGCCACGCCCGACGTGGCCATGGCCTCCCCCACGGCCCACGAGCTCCGGCGACCTCCCTGGGTCCGCCATCCTGCTCTCCGGCGCGACGTATAGGCCATTCGTGCATTTCGCACGAAATCCCGTCGTGACACGCACGAAATGAAGTTCGTTTTGGCGCCCCGTCGCAGCAACTTCGTGCACATTTTTTCGGAGATCCGACCGTTGGATCATCGATTTCTTTGCTCCGTCACAATCTCGGTATATCCACCTTCGCTCATGTCAATTTTCGTCCGTTAATTTTATCGTTTGATATATGAAAACCGGCCACCAAGTTGACCGTTTAAATTGTATTAAATTTGGACAGTTTCGCGGGGCCAACTTCGTCAGCTTGTACCTCCTCCACCGCAGCTCCGTTTGGCGTGCTGCCAGTTCCGATGCGAAGCTGGTATAACCCTCTTACTACCCCTCCAGTTTCGTTTCATTGTGAGCTTGTTTGATTGGTTGAATTCGACGCCAAAGTTGGTCATCCGAATTCATAATTTCCAACTTGTAAAATCCCATTTTTGAACACGGGACTCCAGATTTCATTTCTGACACCACCATTAGACTTGTGGCGTCGTTCTGGCATGTTTTAATATAAAATTTATTAGATTTGGAGAACGTGGGCTCGGGCACGTTTTTTGGTGCAAAGCGGGTCCCACTTTCTGGGTCAACGGGACTTTTTGATGCCGGCTCATCGGAATCCAATTCCGGATATACCGTTGAGTTCGTATCGTCATTCTGGACTCGTTGACATATAATTTGCTAGGTTTTGGTGGACATTGGGTCTGGCACGCATTTCGGTGCAAGTCGGATACCAATATCCGGGCCAACGGGTCATTTTGAGATCGGCTCATCGGAATCCAATTTCGAAGATACCGTTGAGTTCATATCATCATTCTGGACTCGTTGGCAGGTAGTTTGCTGAGTTTTGAGAACTTTGGCTCCGGCACGCATTTTCGTGCAAACCGGAATTCCAAGTTCTGGTCAACGGGCCAAAATGAGATCGGGTCAACGGAATCCAATTCTGGAGATACCGTTGGGTTCGTATCGACATTCTGGTTGCGTGGACATATAATTTGTTATATTTTATGGACTTGTTTTCTTGCACGTTTTTAGGTGCAAAACGGCTCCGACACGGACACCGTTTTGACCCGAAATTACCTTTTTGCCCTTGTGTCCAAATTGGACCGTTGGGTAGGCTATCCTAGCTAATTTGAGCATTCTGGACACGTTGGCGATGTTTATTTCATCGTCCGACAATGTTTGTTGATAATTTCTCTGAGTTTAACCTTTTTATAATTAATTAATAATTAATTCGTTTAGTGTTCGTATTTCGGAATTAGTACAACGAAACTGAGATCAGCCAATTCCAGTGATCTCACATCGCTGAAATTGACAAGTTGGATACGTGGATCACTATAATAAGATTATCAACCTTACTGATAATCTTCTTATCTCGATTTGCGTGACGGAAGTTTCGACGTACAAATAACGAAGTACACTTTAATAATTAGATTAGATTTACCATGTTTGACCAGAGTTGACCAGTTGACCCAAAGTCAACTGTAAGTCAACACTTGACCTAGTTTGACTAGATTATTGACCGGAGTCGACCTAGAGTTAATTTGACTTAGAAGAACCTAGAATAATATAGATTGCCTGTAGGGATTCATTTATTTCAACTTAAACACCTTGTAACCTGTGTTACTTTAAATAGGACTCTGTGGCTTCAGTGGGACCTCCTATACTTATCAGCTGTTCAGGTTATCGAGGCGAGTACATTCTCTGATCGTTTCATACCCTACTTAGAATTATTTCCTGCAGTAGATTACTTTACTTGTACTGTCACGATGGTCACACGGATTGGTACTATATGGATCCTTTCTTGAGATGTTATCCTTAGGGAGCATCGGGTACTCTATGCTTGTGCGTTTCACTTACATGGCGTATCACTATGCTTCGTTGATTCTTCGATCACTTGTGACATATACTCTTATGATCACAGAGTCATCCTGGAATCCCTATCCCATTTATGGGACTACTATGTATCACCTTCGGGGTCTATTACCTTCAGGGTCCATTACCTTCGGGGTCTATTACCTTCGGGGTCTATCACCTTCGGGGTCTGAACATAGTATCATAACATAACCTGGCTGGATCCTTGTGTATTGATTGGGGGTACGGAGGAGTAGAAGTGGACATGTGAATAATACACCAGTAGTATCTTCATTGAATCATTCCGTAGTGTCTTCATTGGATCATCCCAGGCCATTTACATGTTCATGTTTTACTCTGACTCACTAGTCACATGCTAGCTCTTTATGTATAGTAGATATTTTTATTACAGCTCTCCTGTTTACATACTGTTTTTTCCTCAGTACCTGTATCTTACTTTACTGCATGTTATATGTTTTCTAACCTGCTATGATATGTTGAGATGTACTGTGCTCGCTCCAGTCCTGACTGGACCTGTTGATAAATTTTACAGATAGCCTGGAGGTGCCTGCTAGCCTAGAGGAGACACAGTAGGGGTTTGTTTAGGTAGTTATTTCATTTTTGTCTGGAGTTGTATTTACTTGGGGATTACTGTATCTTTATTTGAGTTTTGAGATGTACTTCTGGGTTCATGTATCTTAGACACTTAGACTTCTACCTCTCGTATTTATTTTGGATTTCATGTTTTATCTATCCTTATCATGCTCTACCTTAGATGTGATTGAATTTGTATCTGCTATGTCACCCCCATTCGGGGAGTATAAACTGCTTAGCTTTATATTGTTAGATGTTGTGACCTAGGACAGCGTCCTACCGCCGACACTGCGGCGTAGGCTGGGCGTCGTTACGTTCTCGTGCCCTAACTCTAGGGTGCGGGTCGTGACAGGCAGACATGCCATGTCATCACATAAAAAGAAATAATGTCGCTAAGTAGTCGCACTACGTCGCTAATTTGGTGACGTACAATTTCGTTGCCCTCCGTCGCTAATTTTGCGACGACCCAACGACATTGTGGTCACGTCGCAAACAGCGACGGAGGGCGACGAATTTGTCATCTACGACTAGCTTTTTTGCGACCTTCATCGCTAAAGTCGTCGCTAATTACGATTAGCGACATATTTTCCTTAATTAGCGACGTATCCTGACGTCGCTAATTTGCCTTTTTGTAGTAGTATTATTAAGGTATATTGCTCTCCAATTTTCCCTTCTTTCCATTCATTATTTTGCTCTGTTTGAGAGCAGTAATGAAGTTCCTTTGCTCTATGTTCGAGAGCAGGGATGAACTCTAGTTATTATAGTGCAATATAATATTAGTGTTATGTTAGCTGTAAAGTAGTTAGTATACACGCATGCATATACATAAAGCTTAGTACAATGACTATTAATATTTTATTATTATTATTATTATTATTATTATTTATTATTGTTATTATGATTATGGTGATGATGTTAACAGTTTATATAAGCAATTATATAATTGAATTTATGAAACTATTATGATTATTTTAGTTGTCAATAGTTTTAATTCTATTCATGATAATTATTATTAAAAAAATAAAATCCCTAAAAGTTATTGTGTGCCAAAATAGAATTGGGCTTAGCCCTACACCTAATTTCAAATATGGCTTAAAAGTCGTATTGTAATAATTTATGGTAAATTTCTAGTAGTTTTGAAGTAAAGTATTTTGGTAAATTAAGGACTTTTATCTAAAAGGAATTGCTAGCTTTTTCAAACGTATCTATCCAAATTATTTTATCGTTTCCAATTATCATATATATAACCTCTAACTAGTTTGTAAATATTTTCCTAAAAAATAAATATTATATAGTATTTATTTTAGCTTATGGACCCTAAACTATTATATTTTCTTCCTAGACTTATGGTCTAACCTCAAAAATGATTTATCTATAGTTTTTCCAAGATAGTTATTTAAGATTTTTTGACTAATAGTTTCAATATCAAAACGTATTTTCTAAAATAGATTATAAGTATTATAAAATAATTATTTTCTTAAAAAGGGTTAATACTTATTAAGTATAAATATTTTCTAAAATAAGAAATTCTCATTCCTGAGTCAAATTCTATTAGATTAGATTATACATCATGACTAATCGAACCTTTACTATTTTCTTGCAAACCGAACTCTCTTATATCGATCTAGGCTAATCGGACTAGTCTGAACTCAATGGAATTGTCGGTTTCACCAGCAAAGGACCACAGACAAGTACACTTTCTGATTGCTTTCGATTCATAGTAGTCTTTTTATTTCATGTTTATACATATGTCTTGCTGCTTGTTGACACGCTCGTTACACTGAGTAGTCGAGAGGTGAAATATCTTAGTAGACATGTGGACTATCCAGAACTATCCAATGAGTCTATTCTTAAATAATAGCAGCTGCACATGACACGTGCAGGGTGCCGGATTTACCCCCTAGCCGTTCACATGTCGGAACTGATATTTCACATCACATAAATAGTTGTATTTTATTTGCTTTTCTTGTCTTCCTCACCACTTGTCATGTTATCTATTACTTTCTAGTTTTTACCTCTAATATGTTATTTTCATGTCTTGTAAATTCTATTGTATTTTTGTATTGCCGTCGGTTTGTGTGCTTGTTCCATTCCTGACTGGAAAACAACATTTTTCAGGTTAGCCGTAGATTCACTTAGCTTTGGGAGATACGGGTGTACTTGCAGACCAAAACCTAAAAATTAGATAGATTTGATATCAATTTCATTATTTGTAAGAATTTTGTACTTTTCTTTAAATGTAAATCTTGTAATAATTGTAGAGTTGATTTAATAATGTGAATAATCAATAAATATTATATTTTGTGATTTTGAGCATCTTGGCCGTGACAGCGTTCTACCGTCGACTCTGTGGTGTAGGCTGGCTTGGACACGTCTCGTATCCGAAAAGCGGGTGTGGGTCGTGACAAGTGGTCTGTTGTGACCTCAAAATAAGTCATGTACCAGCTAGTAGAGGTCTTCCTGTCATATGAATCATATGAAACGATTTATACCACAGAAGAAAAAGAACGTCTCTCCATGCAACAGGATACGGCTATCGTATTCTGAGGTCCCAGAAGGAGTCTCGGGCATTGAACATTGCACGAAGCTCCTGAACTTCTCTCCTTGCCTCCCTGGCCCCGTCTATAGTTGAGGAAGCAAATATTCTAGAAGGATTGGCGCCCAGAGGAGGAGCGGTCGTATTTGAGTCCGCGTTGACTCTGGGGCCCAAGATTGTTTGTCCAGGTGTCCTTGCTGGTTGAGTCGGCAAGGTAGCCTTGATCTCGTCTACTGACTTGACCAAGTTTAGGATCATGGCTTCAAGCACTTCTAGACGTTGTCGATCACTAGGCCCTTCATAATTATCTCCTGCCATAAATATTGTCCGTACGTGGGGAGAGACAGAGGGGACCGTAGAGGATGTGCTTTCCGTGCCGTACCCTCGTACATAGAAATTATCGAAAAACATCAGAATGTCCTCTTTCTCGGACTTGAAAGGGGTGCTACCCCCTGTGCAGGAAGCTGCATCACCTTGGCGAAGGCGATCACCCTCGGGGACATCCAAGTCTGTTGCATAATTCCAGTGGATCGCTACCCCCTGCGTATCCTCTTGGAACACCAGGTTGTCGCATACGTTCAGGGGACTACTACCTCTGGCTTCGTTCACCCCCAGGGACGTCGAGGATGAACCCCCGGGTGTTGGAAGCCGCTTTCTTGAATGGGTGCCTAGGTAGATACCCCCTGTGATCGTCGGCGACAATCCTCAAGATGAGAGTTTCCTTGCTGCACTTGCTGAGGTTGCCGAGCTGGAGGAGCCTGTCTTCTTTCCTTCCTTGCCGGTAGAAACCTTTCGAGTCGAATTACAGGAGGAGAAAGGAAATTCCTCGTCTCCTGAAATTTGCACATGTTTCCCGAGTTGTCGTCGGACAGGTGCTGGCTGGTGCAGTCGTTAGAAGACGGACTGCCGGTCTTTAGGTCCTGCCGACTTGTTACAGCAGCAGTTGACGACGACTTGGGTATAGTGATGTCCTAAAGAGGGCTCACCGCACGCCAAGGTTGCCTCTTTCTTCTTGCGTTTGTGGATGTGCACCTCTCGCAAGTCGAGAGCAGATTGATCTACCCTTCCATCCGTGTTGTGGGCTCGGGTATCCCGGGCACACGGGTGCGTAGGTATGATTTTTGCTCCCTGATATGAGGCTAGTAAAAGCACTTGCTCTAGATCATTGTGGAGAGACTCTTGGGACTTACCCTATCCGTTTGCCGTCAAGGGCTAGACATGGGAGGTTCTATACAACTTTCCATCACGGGCCCGTGTAACGACTAACGGTACCCGCTGACGGGACGGAGCTTCTATCGGGGCCGTATGGGGAACCCTGTCTGCGGCTAGGATTGGCTGTCGCATAGGCCGCCTGCCTGCAGTCGCCGCTCTTATACGGTCTCTTCTTTGATCGCATGGATTTCTCCTGTGCCCCCGATAGTCCAGCATCATAGTGTTTCCCACTGCCAGATTTGGGGACAGCGGGGTCCTTTGCGGTTCGAAGTGAGACTGCATGGGAGCTTTGGTCGTCGTCTTGAGTGGCGAAATACGTTCCTTCCATAGCCTGGCGAGGGGCGGTGGTCTTAGGCCTCCGTATCCTGCGGGCTCTTTTCGGGTTGGCTCGCTTCTGTGCCGGACTGGTGCTCCCTTCGGAGAGTATTTCCTCGAATGCTTGTTGATCAAAGCGAACAACAAGCATCTGCTGCGTAGAGCCGAGCTTGGACGTGTCGAATTGTATCACCAATTTTTCATCGGTGGAGAAAGAAGTCCCCAGCAGAGTCGCCATCGTGTTTGCCATTAATTATCAAAACAAGAACTACAAAGGAACTGGATTTGATTACAAACTTGCAAGTACAACAGAGAGCCTAGAAAGAATTCTAGGAAACAATCTAAGTGTAATTGTTTAGTTTTGATTCTGGGGGGGTGACGGTGGAGGCTCGGGAGAAGTATAGAAACTCTGCCTTACTCCTTAGACTATCGGACACAGACTTTGCTTTTGAGAAAATGCTCTTGATTTTTCTAGCCCCTTTGCATGGGTGTGGTACCCTGCTATTTATAGATGCTTCTGATGAGGCAGATTTTCGGCCGCATAGATGGTCAAGTAGCCACGTGGCCTTAACAGTGCACCAATACCCGGTCTGTAGCTGTCAGCTGGGTGTCCGTTGAGATTTTTGTTGTAACATATCTGGGTGGTTCAAGACTTTGTCAATTCGCCACGTGTCCTACCATGAACTAGAATTAATCTGTTGAGGGAGTTTGGAGAATTTTGAACCGCATAAGGCACATGCGGCTTGAAAATAGGTCGTAGTCTCCTTTGGCCGCAGGACATCCCTGCCTCATCTTGGCTGTATACTTGTCACGGGAATCTTCCTCTGTGGCCTGAATCAACTTGGCCGTATAGTGGTCTCAGGAGCCTTCCTTCTGCGGCCTGGATTAACTTGGCCGCATAGTGGTCTCAGGAGCCTTCCTTCTACGGCCTGGATTAACTTGACCGCAGAGTTATCATAGGGGCCTTCCTTCTGCGGCCTGGATTAACTTGGCCGTATAGTGGTCTCAGGAGCCTTCCTTCTATGGCCTGGATAAACTTGGTTGCAGAGTTGTCATAGGGGCCTTCCTTCTGTGGCTCGAAAATAGGTCGCAGTCTCCCTTGGCCGCAGGACATCCCTGCCTCATCTTGGCCGCATAGTCGTCACAGGAATCTTCCCTTGTGGCCTGAAAAAACTTGGCCGCATAGTGGTCTCAGGAGCCTTCCTTCTGCGGCCTGGATTAACTTGGTCGTATATTGGTCTTAGGAGCCTTCCTTCTGCGGCCTTGATTAACTTGGCCGCAGAGTTGTCATAGGGGCCTTCCTTCTGCGGCCTGGATCAACTAGGCCGCATAACGCCTATGCGGTCAGTATTTTCATGCTTCTACAACCACTACTTAGACACCACATAAAACCTATGACAAAGGCTAGCTACTGTTGGATCGAAATGTAAAGTGATATATTCTAGAGGGGTGAACAGAGTAGGCAACGGAATATTAGATATTAAAAATTGCTAGTAGTAAGATCACAGAAATATATCACATATATAAAAATATAAAAATAAATTGTAAAGAGCAAACACAAATACGACGATGTATACTAATCTGCCCCATGTGAGGACTAATCTAGTTGAGAGAACTCTAGCTTCTGGTTTAAATCCACTATGGAAAATTGCAATTTTTCATACGAAGGCCTTGCAACTTCTACAAACGCGAGTGTTGATCCGAAGCACTCGACCAGCTTCAATTGTGAAGTGTCTTACTTCTATCAAGTCTCTTGATTACAATCATTCTGAACTTCTAGACCGTACCGTATTGGCAAATTGACTAGAGGATTGTAACTGGCTTAGGATTTAAAAATGAAAGCTTAAAAGGCTTTGGAAGAACGTAGTAAGCTTAGAGAGAAGAGATAAGAAAGTGAATTAGTGTGTTGGAATGGTAGAAATTCATCTATATTTATAGGATTTCCAAAAGAAGAATTCAGGCAGAATTCAGACAAAATTCGGATCGAATTCTATGAGAGGATCTCGGCATATAGTCGTTGCATCCGTAACTTCGAAAAGATTGAGTTTAAAAATCAAACGTACACATAGTCGAACTCGGGCCGAATTCGGGGTGAATTCGTCCAGAATTCTGCTGGTTCAGAATGGGTGAATTTTGGGTTTGTAACTCAGGTTTTGGGCTTTCAAGTAGTTAGGAATTAGGTTTTTGGTTTTGGTTTAGTTTTCAAAGCAAATGGGTATTCTTGAAATTTTTTTTGGGTAGCTTATTTGCCAGTACGACTCGGTTTCTATTATATTCTTAGACTCAATAAAATATAAAAAATATGTCGATAATTGATATACAGACGCAATGACAAACATGACTCCAAGTCTTGAATGGTAGCAGGCATAATCTGTAGCAGTTCGTCCAAGTAGCCCTTATATCGAGACATGGTTAGATCAATTATTAAAATCTGGTTCGACCATGACCAATGGGCCAATAATCTTTCCCATTTTGATAATTGACAAATCTTGACCGATATGACATCTTGATCTTGATTTGACAAGAATATCAAAACGTTTTTGTTCGTTTGTTTGGTACTGTCTCCTCTTGATACAAATAATCCTAAAAAAGATGTTAGGTCCTTTTGTCCCTCATTGTAACTTAGCAAAATAATTGCAACGAGGGAAGCTCCCCGCAATTCATGCATAAGAAACAAATGTTGAAGAAACACAAAAATAATATAAAAAATAAACAAATTTCATAGGCAATTTATGAATGAAACAATAGCTAAAAGTTAATGCTAAGCAGAAGTGCATACCAAAAGGAGACAATAAACACTGAAATAAAAATGCATAATAATAATAATAAGAGTTCATCAACTCAGCATCTAGATCAAATAGTCAAACTGTTTGAGATGCTATTTGGAAGATAAGGAAGAAGAAATACAAGTGGGGGGGGCATTCAGGTTCTGTTTAAAATCTGACACCTGTAGGAACGATATAGTAAAGCGTAATACTCTAGAGGGGGGATGAATAGAGTTGGCAGCGGAATAATGCTAATTAAAAAGTTAGCAACACAATCACAGTATATAATCACAGATGAAAATAAAGTAAAGGCAGAGTTCAGAAAGCAAACGCAAAGACAGCGATGTATACTGGTATCCCTCTGTTGAGGACTAATCCAGTCGGTAGAACTCTTGCTACCAGTTTGAATCCACTATAGGAAAAAACCGTAAGTTTTCTTACGAAGTCCTTGCAACTTCTACAACGCGAGCTTTGATACGAAGAACTCGTCCAACTTCAAATGTGAAGAGGTATTCTTCAATCAAGCCTTCTGATTACAATCTCTCAGAAACTTCTAGACCGTACCGTACTGGCAAATCGACTAGAGGATTGTAACTGGCTTGGGATCTGAAAATGAAAGCTCTAGAAAATTCTTTGGAAGGCAGAAAGCTTTTTAGATAGAGAGAAGATTGAAAGTGAATGAGTGAATTGAAATGATCGAAATACTTCTCTATTTATAGGATTTCCAAAGGGAGAACTCTGTCAGAATTCGGGCAGAACTCGATGAGCAAATCTCGGTCAAATCCGCAACTGCAGGAGGACCAAGTTTCAGAGAATTCAAAATCAAAACGGCCACCAACCGAACTCTGGCCGAACTCTGGCCGAACTCTGGCCGAGTTCTGTCAGGGTTAGGTTAGGGTTTTTAAAGTAGGTTTTGGTGATTTTTGAAAACCTTTTTGAAAACCTTTTTGTAAATAATTTGATAGGTCATTTTAAAAAACATTTTGAACTGTTTTGGGAATAGCCTATTTGCCAGTACGACTCGGTGTACAACGTATTCCTAGACTCAAATAAAATGAAAATTACATTGCATAGGAAATACAGACTCAAGTAGGCAAACAGATCTTCAGTCTTGAACGAAGTGAATATCCAATCTTGCTTATGTCCAAGGAGCTGAGATGTCCCAACAAGCTTTGTATATCCAGACAGAGTTTTGATCAATTATTAAAATCAGGTTGACCATATGACCAATGGGCCAACAATCTCCCCCATTTTGATAATTGACAAACTATGAATGATATAACATGAAGCTAGTTCAAGCGTGTGCAAAAAATATCAAAAAGTAGAAATTGTTCATAACCTGTATAACTAAAAAAAAATATTAGATCATTTTTAATTTTCTCCCCCTTTGTCACTTAGCAAAATAATTGCACAAAGAAAGACTCCCCCGCATTAAATGCAGAAGACTCCCCCGCAATGAATGCATAAGTAACAAATAGCGAGAAAATAAAAGAAATGGTATAAGAATTTAGAGATTATTATCACAGGCATGTAAAGTTGCTACAAATTATCATCATAGGCATGTATTTGCATCAAAACATAAAAGAAATCTCAGGCATGCTATTTCACAGGCAGTTTGTAATGAAGAAGCAGTAAAAAGAGATAGTGCTAAACAAAATGCTGAAATAAACTGAGATGTCATAAATGAAACATAAAAACATGTCCATGAAGATAAAAGAAATACTGATAGCAAACTACAAAGTACTAATCAAAAAGATAAAAACTTGGAATGTCGG
Source organism: Iris pallida (assembly GCA_029216955.1). Lineage (NCBI taxonomy): Eukaryota > Viridiplantae > Streptophyta > Magnoliopsida > Asparagales > Iridaceae > Iris > Iris pallida. Next base: position 159,029 of record JANAVB010039439.1, on the reverse strand, counting down.
AGCATTTCCAAGTATACAGTAGAATGTCACTAGTAATCAGATCAGATCTCATCATCACTATCCTCATCAAAATCATCAGCAGCACGGCCAGCATGACCAGAAGTACCAGCGCCAGTAGGATAAGTAGGGGCGCCAGCATAGAACTCGCCAACATAATCTCGAGGAGCACGATACCAATCATAGGCGTTACCGGGCTGGAAGTAGGCATGGACAGCCTCATCCTCACAGCGGTAACCCGAAAAAGCTGGATCTCGAGGGATGGAAGCGGCAGAGTGACCAGTCTGTGCGAAACGCAGATCGGCCAAGGAGTTTGCCATCGCCTGGTAACGGGTGACATCACGGAACTCTCGCTCGCGAGCCATGTCCGTCATCGAGACGTGCAAAGCAGATAGGTGCTGATGTATGCCCTCAAAAGTCATGGCATATGGCTGATGTGGTGGAGATGGTGCAGTAGGAGGAGCAGGAGGTGGAGCTGAAGTAGTCCGGCTGCGACGAGAAAGCTGGAGTAACTTGGGCTCAGAGTCCTGAGTACAAGTCGATAGATCGATGTCGAAGCGCTGAAAGCTACGAGGGAGAATCATTGCGTAAGAGAGATTTCGATCTCTTGCACGACAACGTCCCATCATCTGAATAATTGTCTTGGGGACGGAAAAAGGAATCCCCTTGATAAGATGATACATAGCGGACAGCTCAAGCGAAGTCACATCATCCTTGGAAGTGGATTTGGGAAGTAGAGTAGAGTAGATGATGCGATGCAATTCGTAGTTGAACAAGTTAAGGTTGTTAGCCTTAAACTTTCCAGAACGTACTCTGTCAGGTGCACAAAGTTCCGTTTTGAAACTCGTGAGTGTAGTGCCTTCAGGGAACTCGAATTCCGTGATATCAACTAGCGGTTCACCTTCATTGGGAATCCCAAGAATCTCCGCTAGGAGGACATCATTGAACTCAATATCTATGCCTCCAACACGTGTGCTCACGTCAAAAGTGTTAACTACGAGATTGCAATAGAACAATCTAATGGCATTAGTAGCAATTGGGAAGCACAGTTTAACAAGCAAATGTAACCCTAATGCCTCAAATAAGTGACGATGGTCAGAAAAAATCGTCCATTTAACCGGAGCGCCGCTGCATATGGATCGGGTGGAAAAGTCACCGTACCATAATAAAGCTTGATCGAGGGTTTGAAAGAAAAACCCATCGAAAGCACCGTCGCTCTTTTGGACTGGCGAAAACAAAGAATCCGTGTGAGGATTCGAAGAGGACCCTTCCTCACTAGGAGTAGTCTTCTTCCTCTTAGACGGATTAAATCTAGGTGCCATTGAAATAAATAAGCACAAATTTGAAAGTGGAGAAGGAGAGAGTTATACCTCACAAAGATTAGATATGTTGTAGAGAAGGATGATCTCCGCACGATTCCAAAGTTTGGAAGGATTTCACCAAGTAGATAGGGAGCAATGGATTGGTGAATACCTAGGGTTTGGAGGGTTTTCGGGCGGCTGTAGCTGCTGTTTGGAAATATGGAAGCAATGGAAGAGAAGGAGCTCTCGGGTTCTGGATATATATGCAGATACCCTAAACCGAACTCGGGCCGAATTCGGTCAGAGTTCTGGCCGAATTCGCCTAGGGTTCTTTCAAGTTGATTTTGCTACTTCTTTTTCATTGACTCGTTTCAAATATTTAATTCAAAGATTAGTTATTTTAGCTTTCAAATAACATAATTAATAATATTTTATGAGTTAAATATCTTTACACAGCAGCTGTCTCAGATTAGCTGTAGGAGTACTGTCCCAGCTGGCGGAGGTTCACCGGGGAACTCTTAAATACCGCTTCGCTTCAACCGTAGTTGTGGTGATAGACAGACTCTTTATTAGCTTGTCTCTAACACAGTTTTTGTATAATGATATAAAAACATAAAATAAAATCAATTAATATTATTGACGTCCAAAATTCCTAATTCTCGACGTAAATAATTGAAGCGATCTTCCGCTAGAGGTTTAGTGAAGATGTCAGCTAATTGATTATCAGTATCTATGTATACAAGGTTTATATCTCCATTTTGATGATGATCTCTAAGAAAATGATGCCGAATCTCAATATGTTTAGTACGAGAGTGACATACAGGATTCTTAGTCAAATTAATGGTGCTAGTGTTATCACAGAAAATGGGAATATGTGTGTAAAATAAATCAAAGTCTTCTAAGGTTTGTTTCATCCACAAAATCTGAGCACAACAACGTCCTGCGGCGATGTACTCAGCCTCTGTTGTTGATAAGGCTACAGAATTTTGCTTTTTACTAAACCAAGAGACTAGAGCCTTACCTAAGAAATGACATGTACCGCTAGTACTTTTTCTATCAACCTTGCATCCGGCAAAATCTGCATCCGAATAACCAATAAGGTCAAAGGATTTGGATTTGGGATACCACAAGCCGACAGAAGAAGTGCCTTTAAGGTATCGGAAGATACGCTTAACTGTGGACATATGTGATTCTTTTGGGTTAGCTTAAAAACGTGCACACAAGCAAACACTAAACATTATATCTGGACGACAAGCAGTTAAGTAAAGTAAACTACCAATCATACCTCGATACTTACGTGTGTCGACTGGCTTGCCTTGTTCGTCAGAATCAAGCTTTGTTGAAGTTGCCATCGGAGTGCCAATAGGTTTGACATTGTCCAGATCAAACTTCTTTAGCAAATCTTTTGTGTACTTGGCTTGATTAATGAATGTCCTATTGTCGGTTTGTTTGATTTGCAATCCGAAAAAGAATTTCAGCTCTCCCATCATGCTCATCTCAAACTCATTCTGCATATACTTAGAGAATTCTTGACAAAGAGATTCATCAGTGGATCCAAATATGATATCATCAACATAAATTTGAATTAAAAGCAGCTTGCCATTAAAAGATTTAATAAAAAGTATAGTGTCAACCTTTCCTTTTGTAAAACTGTTGTCAAGTAGAAAAGAGCTTAGACGATCATACCAAGCACGAGGGGCTTGTTTCAAACCGTATAAGGCTTTCTTCAACTTGAAAACATGGTCAGGATTTTTGAAATCCGTGAAACCCGGAGGTTGTGCTACAAAAACTTCTTCTTTTATAAATCCATTTAGAAAAGCACTTTTTACATCCATTTGAAAAAGTTTGAAATCATGAAAACATGCAAATGCACATAACATACGAATAGATTCTAATCTCGCAACTGGGGCATAAGTCTCATCGTAGTCGATACCCTCTTCTTGATTGTATCCTTGAGCTACGAGTCGAGCCTTGTTACGAATTACTAAACCATCCTCATTCAGTTTGTTTCGGAATACCTAACGGGTGCCAATGACCGGATGATCAATAGGCTTGGGAACAAGTTCCCAAACTTGATTTCGTTCGAATTGGTTCAATTTCTCTTGCATGGCATCTATCCAGAAACTATCACTACATGCTTCATCAATAGATTTAGGTTCTAGCTGTGAAATAAATGCAACACTAGAAATAATATCTCTACTGGATGATCGAGTGCTTACTCCTTTGGTAATGTCACCAATTACCAAATCTTGTAGATGATCAGCTGTGAATTTAAACCTTTTCGGTAGACTCTGTAGGTAGCTGGTTCCTGGATCTCCTCTAGGGGGTTCAGCTAGTGCAGAGCTTGGTTCAGGTTCAGCTGATGTTGAGCTTGATGTAGGCAGATCTTCATCACTGTCATCGAGTGTCATTTGGTTTATTTCATCAAAAGTGACGTTGATTGACTCTTCGATGATCATGGTACGTTTGTTGAAGACTCTGTATCCTTTGCTCTTGGCCGCATAACCTAAAAATATACCTTCATCGGCCTTTTCGTCAAACTTTCCCAAATTGTCTTTAGTATTAAGAATAAAGCACTTACAGCCAAATATCTTAAAATATGAAACTGAAGGAATTCTATCAAACCATAACTCAAAAGGAGTCTTCTTCGATTTGGGTCGAATTAGAACTCTATTGAGCACAAAGCAAGCTGTATTGACAGCTTCAGCCCAGAAGTATTTGGGTAGGCTAAATTGATTTAACATTACTCTGGCCATTTCGGTTAGAGTTCTGTTCTTACGTTCCACAACTCCATTTTGTTGTGGAGTTCTAGGGCAGGAGAACTCATGTATAAAACCGTGTGTGTCACAAAATTGCTCGAAATCAGCATTCTCGAATTCGCCTCCATGATCGCTTCTAATACGAGTGATCATGTAACCTTTTTCATTCTGTACTTTCTTGCAAAAGGCGACAAATTCGGATAATGCGTCATTCTTGCGTGTCAGGAAATATACCCACGTGTATCTAGAAAAATCATCTACAATTACAAATGCATATAATTTACCTCCGAGGCTAGCAACTCTGCTAGGACCGAATAAATCCATGTGTAGCAATTGTAGGGGTCTAGTAGTACATACTGCGTTTACAGACTTGAATGTGGATCTGGTAGCCTTGTTCTTTTCGCATTGGCTGCATACCGAATCCTTCTTGAATGTTATGTCCGGTAAACCGCGTACTAACTTCTTTGTGGATAATCTTGAAATTGTATCCATGTCTGCATGACCGAGTCTCATATGCCATAAATGATTCTCATCACTTTTGGCCATTAAGCATCTACCTGAAATGTTAGCTTCTTCCAATAGATAGAAAACATATATATTATCTTCCCTGATTCCTTCAAAGATAGTACTACCAGTTGAGCTATCAACTATAGTACATTTGTCTTTGCCAAAGTTGATACCATAACCATGATCAGCTAGATGACTTATGCTGAGCAGATTATGTTTCAACTCGGTAACCAGACAGACATCTTTAATCACGGGATAGGGAGATTTACCAACATCACCGATACCAATAATATACCCTTTTAAATTATTGCCGAAGGAAACATAGCCTTCCTTCTTCTTCTTCGACAGTGTTGCAAATAGGGTAGCGTCACCGGTCATATGCCGTGAGCAACCGCTGTCGAGGATCCATTTGCTTCTAGCATGTGAAGGGTGTTCCACCTACAAAACAGTTTGTAGATGAAACTCTTGGTACCCATTTCTTGTAGGGTCCTGAATTGTTAGCTTTAGGTATCCAAGCATAAATATTTAAATCAACTAGCTTTCTCATTCTACATACAGATGAAATATGACCAATGAGGCCACAATAATGACATTGTGCATATTGAGTGTTGAAAGCAGAGTGATGTGCATGGTTGGTAGGTTTAGGTTTTCTAGTATAGAAGAATGCATACCTATGATCATGTTTGGGCTTAACCTTTTGGGGTAAAGGTTTTATATGGTTTGGTCTGACAGTGTTTGGCTTGGGAATGTTCCGAATTTTCGGTAAGTGACACGTGTTAGGATAGGAAGCAGCAGGCTCAGGCTGTTTTCCTAACCTAATTTCCAACCTTTTGGAAGTGTCATATTACTTAGTATAATCAGAGGTGAGTGATTCCATTCTGATTTGTGCAGATTGAAGACTTTTTTTTTCTTTTGAAAGATCTTCTCTCAATTGGTCTATAATCTTATCTTTCTCTTCGGATGACTGTTTAGTCTCGTGTAATAAGAGCTTTATAGAGGAAAGCTCACCAGACTCACTAACACTAGTTCTAACCTCAGCTAGTAGGTCGATAAGTCTTCCTATTTCTCCTTTGTACTCTTTGAGTACCTTCTTAGCGGTCTGATATTTACTACGCAGTTTCCTGTAGTCAAGCATCAGGTCACTGAAGGCATCTCCTAATTGCTCAAAGGTAAAGTCATCATATGTTTCTACAGGTTCAGTAGGTACCTGATCGATTGCATGAAGCAGATATTTGCAGCGTCCTCTGAATGTTCATCTTCTGAGTCGCTAGCTTCGCTCTCATGCCATATGCTGGTGTTGGCATATTTCCGGGATGTTGATCTCTTCAGGTTGCCTTTTTCATACCTGTTGTTCTTCTTGCTCGATGATGAGTTGATGGGACAGTCCTTCTTCATATGTCCCTTCTTCTTGCAGCCATAGCAGACAGCATCTTCTTGGTACCAGTTATTGCTGTTGTTCTCTTTGACTCTCTTCTTATGTCTCATGAATCTTTTGAACTTCCTTGCTAGGAGAGCTTGATCTTCAGCGTCAGATCCACTGCTGTCTGAGTCATCTTCAGCAGCTTTTCTGTGCTGAGCCTTGAGGGCGATAGTCTTCTCCTTTGGTGCAGGCTCTTCAAAATCTTGTAGATCCAGTTCATGAGTGAGTAGCTTACCCATGAGTACTTCAAGTGACATTGTGGTGAGGTCGTTTCCTTCAATGATAGCTGTAGCCTTCGGAATCCAGTTCTTGGTGAGAGCTCGCAGGAGTTTACGAATCTTTTCGTGGTTATTGTATTCTTTGCCTAAGGAGGACAAAGGGTTTACAATATCCAAGAACCTCTCGAACATTTGTGTGACTGTTTCATTTGGCTTCATTTTGAACGCCTCGTACTCTTGAGTAAGTCTGCTGACTTTTGACTCCTTGACTTGAGTCGTGCCTTCATGTGTAACTTCGAGAAGCTTCCATACACCATTTGCCGTTGTGCATGTAGATACCCTGTTAAATTCTGTTCTGTCTAAGGCACAAAAAAGAGCATTAATGGCACGTGCGTCAAGACTGGCCTTTTTCTTTTCTTCCTCTGTATAACTGTTTTGGGGTTTTTCAACTAAAACACCCTCGACATTTATACGAGGTGGCTTCTGATAGCCATCAAGAACAATAGCCCATAAGTCAAAATCAAGAGACTTTAAGAAGAAACTCATCCGTGTTTTCCAATAAGTGTAGTTAGTACCATCAAACAGAGGAGGTTTGTTTGTGGCCTGACATTCACTTGTGAATTTCATAGTAGCCATGTGATGTGCTGTGATCTAATAAATAATGAATAAATAATAGCACTTTTACTTTGCTTTACCTGTAACACCCGCTCTGATACCAATTGTAGGAACGATATAGTAAAGCGTAATACTCTAGAGGGGGGTGAATAGAGTTGGCAGCGGAATAATGCTAATTAAAAAGTTAGCAACACAATCACAGTATATAATCACAGATGAAAATAAAGTAAAGGCAGAGTTCAGAAAGCAAACACAAAGACAGCGATGTATACTGGTATCCCTCTGTTGAGGACTAATCCAGTCGGTAGAACTCTTGCTACCAGTTTGAATCCACTATAGGAAAAAACCGCAAGTTTTCTTACGAAGTCCTTGCAACTTCTACAACGCGAGCTTTGATACGAAGAACTCGTCCAACTTCAAATGTGAAGAGGTATTCTTCAATCAAGCCTTCTGATTACAATCTCTCAGAAACTTCTAGACCGTACCGTACTGGCAAATCGACTAGAGGATTGTAACTGGCTTGGGATCTGAAAATGAAAGCTCTAGAAAACTCTTTGGAAGACAGAAAGCTTTTTAGATAGAGAGAAGATTGAAAGTGAATGAGTGAATTGAAATGATCGAAATACTTCTCTATTTATAGGATTTCCAAAGGGAGAACTCTGTCAGAATTCGGGAAGAATTCGGGCAGAACTCGATGAGCAAATCTCGGTCAAATCCGCAACTGCAGGAGGACCAAGTTCCAGAGAATTCAAAATCAAAACGGCCACCAACCGAACTCTGGCCGAACTCTGGCCGAACTCTGGCCGAACTCTGGCCGAGTTCTGTCAGGGTTAAGTTAGGGTTTTTAAAGTAGGTTTTGGTGATTTTTGAAAACCTTTTTGAAAACCTTTTTGTAAACAATTTGATAGGTCATTTTAAAAAACATTTTGAACTGTTTTGGGAATAGCCTATTTGCCAGTACGACTCGGTGTACAACGTATTCCTAGACTCAAATAAAATGAAAATTACATTGCATAGGAAATACAGACTCAAGTAGGCAAACAGATCTTCAGTCTTGAACGAAGTGAATATCCAATCTTGCTTATGTCCAAGGAGCTGAGATGTCCCAACAAGCTTTGTATATCCAGACAGAGTTTTGATCAATTATTAAAATCAGGTTGACCATATGACCAATGGGCCAACAACACCAACCGAGTTCTGGAAGAACTCTGTTGAGGTAATTTTGCACAGAATCCAAAATTTCACTTTATATTTATTATTCCTTTTCAATTATTTAATTCCAAGATTAGTAATTTTAAATATCAATTAATATAATCAAAATTATTTTACGAATTAAATTTTGTTATGCAGCTACTGTCTCAGATTAGTTGTAGGAGTACTATTACAGCTAACAGAGGTTCATCGGGGAACGCTTAAGTACCGCTTCGCTTTAGCCACAGCCGTGGTGACAGATAGACCGTTTGTAGACTTCTCTCAAAAATAGCTTTTTGCATATAGAACAATAATTAATAAGATAAAATTAATTAATATTATTGACATCTAAAATTTTAAATTCTCGACGTAAATAATTGAATCAGTAATCACAAAATCTAAAGGATATCCGAGAGATGCATCTTTCATCCCTTTGATCAATGTATATAAAGTTCCAAACTTAAAACAAAATGTCATCTTTAGGCAAGTAAAAGTGATATCCAATAAATAAATGCTTAAAGATGAACAATCAAAATATATCTCAAAAAAATATTCAAATAAAAAAAATGATTTGAAGACAGTAAAGGATTTTTAAAAACTATCTTAACAATAGCATCCGAGTAATGGACAGATTCAAAATAACTAAGAGAAATCAAAAGACTTTTACGTAACTTATTATGAAAAGCCATAAATCATAAATAGCCAATTTTGAACAAAAATAGGACTGGATAAATGCCAAATAAATAACATTCTATATATATGACATGTTAAGGGAATTATTGATTTTAAACAATTAACTACTACCCCTTTACATGGGTATATCCAAAATTAATAGTATTGACAGATTTAAAATCTGAAGAAATATTTCCAGAAGTAGGAAACTAACTCATCAAAATATTAGATCTTCTTATCAAAGTTTATTTCTTCCCTTTTAAAACCTTAGTGCGATGTCCATCTGATAGCCGTAGGGTTAAAGAAAAGAAACGCTTTAAGAGAGAAATTCAATTTGCTTGACTTCTCCCCCGCAAAGAATTACTGATATAGGCAGTTATTAACTTGAATAAAAAATAATAAAAGCTTGATAAAACAAAAGCTAAAGAACAGATAAGACGACCATAATATTCAACGTATAGTCACAAGATCAAATCAAGTCTTAATATAGAATAGTGTGAAGAAAATATGAATATATTAAAAGATGACAAACATTAACCTATGGAAGATCAGTGTATATTATCTTTTATGAAAATATTAAAAAAATAAAAGTTCCGATCGAAATCCATATATTTTTGCTTAGAATTAAGATCAATCCAAAATATCATGATTATATGTGCATCCACTGAAAAAATACAAATAATTTGTAGTTATAAGCATGAGATGTATCAATTATATGTATCTTTATATGTGCTACAAAATCATTGGGTAACAATAAAATATTTATAAATCAAAATGTAGGATCTAGTTACGTTGATGTATTCTGGAACCTAGGGAACTAGGTTTAGTGCCCTGGATCTAGAATTAGACAATAGTTGCAAGTAGACCTTAATAAATCTCAAGTCTATAAAGTATTGATCACTTTGGGTTAGCTGTAGGAACTGGTTCCTAGCTAGCGGTAGTCCAAATACTAGTACACCATGTGGCTTCTGGCTATTTACACATGTATGACAGAAGGATCCTTTTGGTTTGTACCTAAAATAATCTCTACTTTTAAGAACTTAGATTTAAAGGAATATATACAGTACCATAAACCAGCATCGAAATCTAGAATTCCTAAATGTAAAAGAAGTAAATACCCAAAGAATGAACCAAGAATGATCATCAAGATTAAGATATTAAAAACTGGTTTTTCATAGTGTACTAATAAACATATCAATATAAAACATGAAACGATGTGGCTTATAAATATCCATATATATGGTCATATGCAAGATAGAAATAAACAACTTCTCTAAAAATCATAAATGAAGAGATAAATCAACTATAGGATATCAAATGGGAGCTAGTAGCAATCTATTAAATAATATGCAAGATTCTACAAATTTAGCCATTTACAAAGAATCGTTTAGTATGTTACCAAAGAGGTTCTAGTAACCACACTTCTATTGGTGCAATTACTTGGAAGATAACCTTTATAGCTTTGCAATCACCAACATGTTCCATGGTTCTAGTAGATGTAAGAAGATTCACCTCCATCAAGAGGCGAAGACTTTGGTATCCAAAATTTGGATCCATATTTGTTAGCTTTGGAACCCATTTACACAAGTTTATAGCAACAATTTTTCTAATCTAACAATGATTAGATATGTGTCCATTCATACTGCAATAATGACATAAAGTATTAAGATTAGAGCCATGTACAGCATGGTTATGTTTAACCTTAGCTGTGCCAGATCCTTTTTGAATTTTAGGTTGTGTCACATTGTCACGCCCCAGAACCAGAATACTGGAGAGCAGGGGCAGACATAGCCAGCTACGTATATTGGAATAGAATACATCTCAACTATACGGTCACGGCTGTCTAGATATGAGGGTTTACTACAAGCCAACAGTCTCTTAAGGTCAAGCCTATTGTCTCAATCTCAAGCAAGTAATATAATTACAAGATGTTTGACCACCAAATATACAATAAAAGGCGTCCCAAATATTACATATCAGCTGATCATGAAGCTAGTCGTACAAAATGCGAGGATTAGCAAGAGTTAAGTCATACATGATCAACCCTAGGATTTGTTAATCATGTTTACAGCCCGTAGGCAGACAGTAAGTAAAGTACATCGAGCTAACAGGTGCTCGTCGGCTAAACGCCTCAAAAGAATAACTTTACAATAGAGTGAGCGAAACAAAATAGAAAACCCACTCATAGCCCGGGTTCCTTCTAGTCGCCACCATCGGGCTGGAAGCCTGGTAGATCCTCGGGAGATGCTCCGAAATTTGGCCACACAAAACCAGTTGGGTCAACCCTAGAAAGAGCAAGTGCCACAAGGGGGCCACGAAATAAGAATAAAAGCCAGCAATCAGCACAAGAAAATCTAATATTAAAACTAAAATTTACAAAAAAAACATGGCAGGGTGATATAGGACGAGATAACCATGGAACTATTCCGATAGCCAGGTTACAACCCGTAAACCAAATAAGGACCAGGGTTGTAACCCTTCATCTGAACAGAACTTGGTTTTCCACCATTTATCGGCAAGATAATAATACAAGAAATCAAGACAGGGAGCAAATCTGTACTGGATCAAGCCATGGCTAACTGGTTATACCTCATTCAATCAATCACGACCAAGCAGATACTACGGCTTACTACTTTAACTAACTAGGGTTGTCACAGGCCTAATTACTAACAAGATGCAGTGAGATTGTTCCACAGCCACAAGCCCTGCAGACCATCCAGGTTACCCAGGACGAAAGATTAGGGTTGAATTCAGGTGGGTACATCGTCCAGAAAATATATGTACCCTTAGGTGACTTAGAGGGTGCAACACTCGACGGTGTGCCGGAAATGTGCCCTACTCGACGGCAGGCTACAGATCCCAAGAGCGCCCAGGTAACGGGATTGTTTGTAGCTGTGTCATCTCTTCATGACTACTTTGTTATTCTAGTTATTAACCTTAATCCATTTTAGTAGGTACTCCTGACCGTGGTACTCAGGAGTCCCATCCTAGACATGATGCAAGATAGGGCAAGAGGATTTAACAAGCAAGCAAGAAAGAACCACCCACGTTGTCAAGGCAGGTTAAGTTAAATTATCAAGATAAATCATGTCAGGGTACTTGTCGGGAGTGCGCCACGACGGGCCACTATCATGTCAGGTTGGTCATGTCAGGAGTGCACCACTACGGGTCACTGTCGTGTTATGCTAGTTCCTTGTCATACCGTGCCATGTACAATAGTCATTCCAAACATATTAAGTAAAATCAAATTCATGACAAAAGGCGTAAGGATATAAAATGGGCGTAAAATATCTAATAAAATAACAATATACAGGGCTATAGAAAAGCCAAGCTTAAAGAAATAAGACCAAAACTCCAAGAGCCAATGGGTTAAGCAAGGGGTCAGGGGAGCAGCGTAGGTGAAAAGTCACGCACGCCAGAGAGCAGCGTAGGTGAAAAGTCACGCACGCTGAGAGAGCAGCGTAGGTAAAAAGTCACGCACGCTACAGAGAGCAGCGTTGGTGAAAAGTCACGCACGCTACAGGGAGCAGCGTAGGTGAAAAGTCACGCACGCTGAGAGAGCAGCGTAGGTGAAAAGTCACGCACGCTACAGGGAGCAGCGTAGGTGAAAAATCACGCACGCTAAGAGAGCAGCGTAGGTAAAAAGTCACGCACGCTGAGAGAGCAGTGTAGGTGAAAAGTCACGCACGCTACAGGGAGCAGCGTAGGTGAAAAGTCACGCACGCTACAGGGAGACACGCTTCCAATAGGAAGCGTACCCAAGTCTGCGTACGCACGCTAAAGAGCGCACGCAGCTCAGTGTGCGTAAGCTAAACAGCTCTGCACACTGCTCACTGTCTTCGCCAAACAGCAAGAACACCATGGTTGAACTCAAGGCTACACAGCATCATAACTTGGCCATCCGAACTCCAAATCCGGATTTCTAAAGTTCCAACTTGGGTGAAACTGAATGCTCTTCCACATGGAAACATCAAAAACCCATAAAATCCAACTTAAGTAGCTCAAACCATGCAAAATCCAAAAATAGATATAACTTAGATCTACAATAATGGAGGCTCCAAATCATAAAATACCAAGTTCTAATGTTGATCACCATGTCCTAATCTAGCAAGTGGACAAAGAAAAGAGGGTTCTCATGTAGTGGCAAGATGCACTTGCTTAGGGTTAGGAGAGTTGTGTAGAGGAAGGAGAAGAAGAAGAAGAAGGAAATTAATGGTGGAAGTTATGAGGAGAGAGAGTGGTAGGTGGGGGTTATAAAGAGGGTGAGTTGTGGTGGGTTGAGGGTGTAGCATATGTTAAGGTGATCCAATACATAATAAACCAAACCAAACCAAACCTTCCCAATTAAAACCGAACCATGTCAAAATTTGAAGTACGAGAAATACCAAAATTCTACAAGTTAAAAAAAATAAAAATACATGCCAAAATCCAGACACGAGTATAAATACGAAATACGGGAAAATGAGGGTGACACACATGCCTTGTGTATGACTGTGTCTTAGATTGAATAACTTGTTTACCCAATCTTATCTTCAACTTTTTAGAGAACACGTAAGCCTTATTACACTTAGCAGTTACTAATTATATTCTCTGTATAGCAATGCTATACTTCTTCTTCTCTACTTCATAAGCTTCATTGAGTTTTGCATACTCTTATGTCATCTTATTGATGCATTCTTGAGCATCATGCATACTCAGCTTAACCGTGGATAGCTCATCTGTGTCACTAGTAGTGGCAGTGTCTCTAATCTCATTAAATAGAGAGGACAACCTTTCATTCTCAAGCTTATAAGCATTAACCTCTTTTTGAGACTACTTATACTTATCTAATACTTTATTGTGTTCTTCCAATAGATCACTAAAAGCATCAGATAACTCATCATAAGCAAATTCACTCTTTTCATAAAGAAAATTATTGTGAACCTTGTTAGATAATGTCATTGCGCATATATTTCAGCTAGACGAGGTCTCACTTCTTCTTCGGAATCGTTTACATATGCTCGTGGTAGCGTACTTGTGAGATGACGATCTTCCTTCGTTTGATCATTCGCAATGATTCTCCTCTTTAGAAGTAGTAGTAGTAGTAGGACAATATTCCATGATGTGGCCTGAACTTGTGCAGTTGTGGCATACAATCTTTTCTTCATATAAGAGATTGTGTTGTACTTTAAATCCCGATGCCATCATGCACACATTTGTATTATTTTGAAGACTATCCTCTTCTCTGGAGTTGCTAGTTTTGCTTTCGTACCTATACTCTAAGTAGCTTCAAGAAGTTTCCAAATTTTATGAGATGTTGTGCAAGTAGTAATAAGATTAAATACATTTATGTCTTCAACACAATAAAAAGCATGCATTGCTTTTTCATTAAGGCTAGTTAACTTCTTCTTTTACTCCGTGTAACTATAATAAGGCATGTTAATAATAGAGGAAGTAAGAATAGAGGTGATAGTAGGCTTTTTATAGCCATCAACTACAATCGAACAAAGGTCAAAATTTAGAGATTTCAAAAAGAAACTCATACGTGTTTTCCAGTAAGTGTTGTTGGTACCTTCAAACAATGGGGGTCTATTTGTGGCTTGGCCTTCACTTATGAATTTCACAGTTGCCATATGTGATATAGTGATCTACGTAACAACAGTTATAAAAATAATAATAACAATGTTACCTCGTTTTACCTGTAGAAACCCGTTCTGATACCAATTGTAGGATCAAAATATAAAGCGATATATACTTTAGAGGGGGTGAATAGAGTAGGCAGCAGAATATTAGCTATTAAAAATTGTTAGTAGTAAGATCATAAAAATATATCATAGATATGAAAAAGTATAAGTAAAGTACAAAGAGCAAACATAGACACGACAATCAATACTAGTCTTCCTCTTGTGAGGACTAATCCAGTCGAGAGAACTCTAGCTCCCGGTTGAAATCTACTATAAAAAATTGTAAGTTTTCATATGAAGTGCTTGCAACTTCCACAAATGTAAGCTTGATCTGAAGCATTTAACCAACTTCAATTGCGAAGTATCTTACTTCTATCAAGTCTCTTGATTACAATCACTCTGAACTTCTAGACCGTACCGTACTAGCAAATTGACTAGAGGATTTTAACTGGCTTAGGATTTATAAATGAAAGCTTAGAAGGCTTTGGAAGAACGTAGTAAGCTTAGAGAGAAGAGATGAAAAAGTGAATTGGTGTATTGGAATGGTAGAAATTCTTCTTTATTTATAGGATTTATAAAGGAAGAATTTAGGCAGAATTCGGACAAAATTCTATGATAGAATCTCGGCATATAGTCGTTGCATCTGTAACTGCGAGAAAATTGAGTTTAAAAATCAAACGTACACATAGCCTAACTCGGGCCAAATTTGGGGCAAATTTGCCCAGAATTCTGCTGGTTCAGAATAGGTGAATTTTGGGTTTGTAACTTAGGTTTTGGTCTTTCAAGCAGTTAGGAATTAGGATTTTGGTTTTGGGCTAGTTTTCAAAACAATTAGATATTTTTGAAAACATTTCTGGGTAGCATATTTGCCAGTACGACTCGATTTATATTGTATTCCTAGACTCAATAAAATATGAATAATACATTGATAATTAATAATTGAAAATACAGACGTAATGACAAACATGGCTCCAAGTCTTGAACGATAGCAGGCATAATCTGTAGCAGTTCGTCTAAGTAGCCCTTATATCGAGACAAGTTTAGATCAATTATTAAAATCCGATTCGACCATGACCAATGGGCCAACAGCTACTACCTATTAATTGTTGGGATACACACACTTATATACTTATACAAAGACGCATACATGTACATAGACACTATTTCATTTACAACCCATATTATATAAATACCTTATATATATAAATATCCCATGCCCCCAATAATAAAATATCCATGCATAATTTCTATGACACACATACCCAATATCCCTAAAACCATGCCAATACCCAAATTGAGCTTCTAAACACATGCAATGCACCTAAAGACACATGTCGATGGACATGTATTGCTCAAATACCATTCTATTCCCAAGTTGACCGTGTGTATCACAAATTGTCATGATACGATGCCATATATCCCAATTCGGATACGTAAAGATCAATTCACTCTAGGATTGAACCCTAAATACATGCTTAACCATTGATCGAACAATTGGTGGACTCGAATTGTGTCTCCAAGCTAGATCTCACATTCTAGCCACTAAATCTATTAAAATTGGGTCCTCTAGTCTCCGAATCTAAACATAATGGAGTAGATCTAGAAATTTTGGGTTCCTATGGGAATTTTCTATCAAATTGCATAAAGAACTTAAGGATAATTGTCTTTACAATTGGGAAGAGGTTCCCAATGCGAAACTATGGTGTTTGACACGAAGATGCCGCTCTAACATGATCCTTCTCCGGGCTAGCACCTCTTAGACTCTGCTAGAGATCTCCATGCCATGGATATCCATGAAGGAATTGAGAATGGTGAGGATTTGGAGTGGTGGAGAGAAATCGGGGTTGATGCTCCAATGGAGAATTTGTGAGGAGCTTGAAGAAAAAGAATAAAGTGTGTAGAATGAGAAGGGAAGGACTATACATGGCCGACCAAGAGCATTTGGGTTGGGCCTAATGGAGCTTAATTGGGCTCTAATAAACTCCATACCAATTAATTAAATAAAGGCCATAATGACATATGGTGAGTTGGGCTCTAAATTAATTCATGAATCTAATCTTGCAATGACTAAAAGTCTAGTCCAAAACTATAAATTCCTAGCCGATTAATTAAAATAAATAACATGATAATGGCACACTAATAGCAAAATTTTAAATCAGTCAAAAATAACCCTATATGGAAATGTGGTAGCGGCACACTGGGGCTACCCGTCACATTGTGCTGAAAAGGCTATGTCCAATACCTACCAAAATGTCGACCAAGACGAACAACTATTCATGGGAAATTCTTTATCGTCGAAGGTTGAAGGACAAGGGACGATCATTCTGAAAATGACATTGGAAAAGGAACTAAAGCTAAACAATGTTTTGCACGTACCTTATATTCGGAAGAATTCGATTTCCAAATCTATGTTAAGCAAGCATATATTTAAATTTAAATTTGAATTGTACAAATTTGTACTCACCAAGAGTGGAGTTTATGTGGGGAGGGATTACCTCAAGGAGGGCCTCTTCAAAATGAATATAATGACTGTTATGCCTAATAAGATGACTAATTCTTTTTATATTGTTGGGTCCTCTCATTTGTGGCATGGAAAATTAGGTTATGTTAATTATGATTCAATCAAAAAAATTAGTAATATGGACCTAATTCCCATATCTGTAATAATTTTAAATCATAAGTGTGAAATATGTGCAGAAGCAAAATTAACCCATACGTCCTTTAAAAATTCGGTTGGAAGAGATACCGAACAGTTAGATCTAATCCATAAAGATGTATATGATCTAAAAGGCGTACAAACTAAAAATGGGAAGAAGTACTTTATCACATTCATTGATGATAGTACTTGTTATTGCTATGTCTATCTTATAAAATAAAAAAAATGAGGCAATAGATATATTCAAGCAATATAAATCTAAAGTAGAAAACCAACTTAATCGAAAGATTAAAGTTCTCAAAAGTGGTAGAGTTGTTAAATATGAAGCGAAAATCTGACAATTAAAGAAATGATGAACTCTTTATTATTAAGTTCAATTCTACCAGATAACTTGTGGGGAGAAGATGTACTTATAGCCAACTGCCTTTTAAATAAGGTGCCCCATAAGAAAAAAGACAAGACTCCATATAAAGTATTGAAAGGAAAGAAACATTCCAATAGATACCTCAAAGTATGGGGATGTCTTGCAAAAGTGGCAATTCCTTTGCCTAAAATAGTTAAGATAGGTCCTAAGAGCTCTAACAGCATATTGATAGGATATGTTGAAAACAGTTCTACTTATCGGTTTCTCATACATAAGTCAAACATTACGGAGATACATAATAATACAATTATTGAATCGAGGAATGCCTCCTTCTTTGAGAATATCTCTCCATGTAAGAAGATATAAGAATGAGAAATACTAAAAAAATTATGACGATATTAGACTTAATGGTCAAAAGGATGCAGATAATGAATTTATAGATAATGAAGATAAGCCTAGACGCAGTAAGAGGTCTAGAACATGAAGACATTTGGACTTTAATTTCTAACCTTCATGTTAGAAAATGAGCCACAAACTTTCAAAGAAGGAATGTATACACCAGATACACCACTTTGAAAAGAAGCTATAAATAGTAGAATAGAGTCCATTATGCAAAACCATACATGGGAACTAGTTGATCTCCCTCTAGGATGTAAGCCAATAGGTTGCAAATGGTTATTCAAGAGGAAGCTGAAAGCTGATGGAACTATTGATAAATATAAAGCAAGACTGGTTGTCAAAGGATGTAATAAAAAACAAGGAATTGATTATTTTGATACATATTCACCAGTAACAAGGATAACGTCAATTCAAATGTTAATTGCAATTGCAATATTGCACAATTTTAAAATAAATCAAATGGATGTAAAGATTATCTTTCTAAATGGTGACTTGGAAGAAGAAATCTACATAAATCAACCGAAAGGATTCATAGTAGCATGTAAAGAAAGAAAGGTGTGCAAACTAGTTAAGTCTCTATATGGACTTAAACAAGCACCGGAACTGTGGCACCAAAAGTTTGACAATATAATGATATCAAATGGATTCAAGATTAGTGAGTGTGACAAATTTGTGTATTCTAAAACAACACATACTGGATATGTCATTATATGCCTATACGTAGATGACATGCTAATAATAGGATGTAACAATAACATGATCCAAGACACAAAGGATATCATAATAAAAAACTTTGATATGAAAGATCTTGGAGTTGTAGATGCTATATTAGGAATTAAGATTTCTAAAACTCGAGATGGGATGATATTATCTCAATCATATTACGTTGAGAAAATTTTAGAGAAATACAATCAAAACGATAATGACATTGCAAAAACTCTCGTAGAATTAAATCTTCATTTAAAGAAGAATACCGGAGAAAGTGTTTCACAAGTAGAATATTCTCGTA
This sequence comes from Iris pallida, assembly GCA_029216955.1. Taxonomy (NCBI): domain Eukaryota; kingdom Viridiplantae; phylum Streptophyta; class Magnoliopsida; order Asparagales; family Iridaceae; genus Iris; species Iris pallida. Next base: position 140,258 of record JANAVB010039439.1, on the reverse strand, counting down.
TAATCGGGAGCCTAATGTATGTCACGAATTGTACACAACCGAACATAGCTCAATCAGTTAACAAATTGAGCAGATATACAAGTAATCCAAATCACTAGAAGGTATTATTAGAGTACTCGGATATCTAAGATATACTAAAGAGTATGGATTGCATTATACTAACTACCTAGCTGTACTCGAAGGATAGAGATGCAAATTGGATATCTGATACTAAAGACTCAAAATCCTTAAGTGGATATGTCTTTACACTTGGAGGCACAACAATATCGTAGAATTCCTCAAAAAACGTATATAGCCAGATCAACTATGGAATCTGGATCCATAGCTCTGGATAAAAGCAAGTAAAGAAGCAGAGTGGCTTCAAAATTTCTTGGAGGATATTCCAATATGGCCAAAATTTGTACCAGCAATTTGTATATATTGTGATAGTCAATCTGCTATTGGTAGGGCAGAAAGTTATATTTATAACGGTAAATCAAGACACATTCAGAGACGTCACAAAATCGTTAGACAACTTCTTTCTAATGGTATAACCACGATTGATTATATAAAAACAAAAAAAAGACTTGCGGATCCACTAACTAAAGGTTTGACAAGAGAGCAAGTATATAAGTCATCGAGGGGAATGGGCTTGAAGCCTATGATAAAAGAAATCCCATAAAGAAGAACCCAACCTAGCTGAATGGAGATCCCAAGATATAGGTTCAAAGAGACATAATTATGAGAAATTCTTAAATGATACCGACAAGTATTTAAATTAAGTACTCTCTCCATTCTATAGAATGATAAATAATAGTGTTGCCTGCAAAGCAAAACTAGGGTAGGAATTGTTTTTAATGATTCATATGACTTAAAATTCAAGTGGAGTATTCAAGTGGAGTATAGCACACTACAACAAAAATGTGTTTTAATGACACTTGAAAATTGTCGATATTAACTTTCCATGGCACTTTTTAAGTACTGAGTAGAGGGGTGTCGTAGAAAGTTTTTTACTTTCAACGACACTCCCAAAGTGCCATGTAATAAATTTATTACGATACCTTCCAAATGTCGTGTAAAGAGATTTCATGGGATGATACTGGTGTCATCTTAACGTAATTCAATGACAGTTGAAAAGTGTCATCCTAAATTTTGTGGACTTTCAACGACACAAAAAAAGCTATTTAATCACTTTATGATGACACTTTTTCGATGTCGTTTAATATTTATTTCACGACAATCTTAGGTGTCATCTTAATGTTGTATTTTTCATATCACTTTTTATGTGCAGTCTTAACTTGAAAATCTTAAATATTATTAATACCACGGTACCTTATATGTGTTATCTAATTCAAATAGATGACACATATTAAATGTCTTCAAATTATCATCAGAATATATGAAATATAAATTGATTTCATTTATATATTTATTTTTATATAATTAAACAAAACTAATTTTCCAGATAATAAAACTTAATTGCATAACTAGCTTCCTTGAAAGCTTCACTTGCTTTTTAGTTCACCTAAGCACTGGGGTTTTGTATTTATCTCATTTCATATACTAGAAGTTTGGCACATCAAACATGTGTTTCAATTTGGTACTTTATTGTTCTACCGATTTTGTCGACATACCTGATTGAGTATATAGAACTTTTGGTTGGATGTTCTCATCGATTTTGTAGTTGAAAAGTTGCTTCAACTGTAAACTTGGCTTCTGTTAGTCCCGAGGCTTGATCAAAGATGGAAAAACTGATGCAATCGAGATCTACGATGATACAAAAAACCAAATAACCAGATTACAATATGGATGAGAGAAATAGAGAAGAGAAGATCTTTCATTCTTTCTTGCAAACGTGTTGCAATTGGGATAGAACGAGTTACAATAATCTAGAGAAAGATGAGAAGAAGAAAAATTGCTGGGGTGTCAAAATACTGTTGCTCAAAGCAAGATTCGCCCCACACGAATTGCTTCCAGGAACTAGCAAGTTTGAAGAACTTGTAGAATGCTCGAAGTTACCTCTGTTTTGACTCCTCGGATGGACTTGCAATGGCGGCAGCAGCTCCCTCTCTCTCTTTTTTCTGACTTATAATTTTCGTAGTACACACAAAGGAGGCCAGAAGAGAGTATATATAGAGAGAGGGTGGAAACCCTAGCCGTCTCTTCAGTTATGGAAAGATTGAATCAAATTCCAAAAAGATAGCAACGAGATTAATTCAAATACCACAAAGATAGCAACAAAATTAATTCAAATCCCACAAAAAGTGGATCTGAATTAATCGTATTGAATTAGTCTTTCCATAACTGACTTGTAGTCTGCACAGTCAGCGGAGCCCTCCATGCGGCAGTAGTAGCAGCAGCCTAGCCGCATGAGCCGCATGGCCTTATGGCCGTATGGACCGTATGAGCCGCATGGACCGTATGAGCCGCATGGCCGTGTGAGCCGCATGGTCACATGGCCGTATGAGCCGCATATGAGCCGCATGACTGCTGACGTGCTAAGTGCAAAGTACGCCAACAAAATGCCATATTACGCCTCATGAGCCCATGAGCCCGAGTCCGAGTCCGAGTCCGAGTCGCTAAGCCCCTTTGGGGCTTAGCTCCAAATGGAATTAATCCAAGAGAATGACAAAAGCATTAATGCTTAATCCTTGGAGCCTTATTCTTACCTCCTAGTAAAATCACCCACATGGTTCCCTCCTTAGGGTCACCACCCCATGTGCATCTCTCAACAACACAACCAAGTATATATGTTGAGATAACTCATGGTGTATTTCCAATACGGGACTAAAATTTTACAAGGCATGTTGAGAGCAAGCTCTCTCCATGTAAAGAAAGCACCAACAATCCCCCACATATCACAACATATATATGTGTCCAGGGTTGAGCGTTCCCCACAGTAACTGTCCATTTTGTATTAGGATAGATGTCGCTAACGACTTGAATCTTCCCAAATGGGTTAAATAACAATGTGATACAAGAATGGACTACGCCTTGAATTCTGTACCACAATTATAATTCTTTCCACTCACAAAGTATAGTTACGGGTGCTTCTGGCTGCACATTAAAGGCCCTGTGCCAGCCTGGTTTCAGTGTATAATTTTAGGCGTTTACAAGTTTATCCTCAAGAGACGGCCTAATATCTCTTTCTATACACTATAGGTGCCTTCTTTATTAAAGAGACATGGCATGAAGCCTTGCGCTTCCTTGCGGTGCTACGCCGCTATGACATGGCCTAAAGCCAAGGCATTACTCCTACCTGGAAACCTTATCGTAGTGTCATACTACTGTAGCATGAGGTCTCAGCCTCTTTGTAGTGCCAATCTACTCAGCATGAAGCCTAAGACTTCCTTGTGGTGTTACGCCGCAATGACATGGCTTGCAAGGCCGAGGCTTTACCCCTACCTGGGTACCTCATCGTAGTGTCGTGCCACTGTAACATGGGGCCATCCTCCCCTTTGTAGTGCTGTCTACAACACTTTAATTATGTCATACAACATTAGGCTACCTGCCTATTTGCGGTGCAACACCGCTATGACTTGGCTTGCAAAGCCGAGGCATTACCCCAGACCTGGAAACCTTATGGTGGAGTCATCCCACTGTAGTATGGAGTTTCACTCCTTGTAGTGCTGCTCTACCGTGCTTTCTGTAAAGCACACCAGGCATTCACTCTGTCTGAGAACTCATTAAGGCGTTTAAGCCAACCTTCCACAGGATCTGTTTATTCCGCAGAAAATACATAGTAGACAACAGTGGTTATGGGTTCGTATCCCTTCTATGCTCCAGAGAACAAGTACCCACTGTTACCTGATAGTTTCCCAGTTAGTGATCCTCCTTTGAACCAAAAGTTAGATGCCTAGTAGATTTTTCTTTGAACTAATAGCATAAAACTTTATGGTAGGATTACAAAGACACACTATCAGAATGCCTTCAAGCCCATTTTACAAGCTATGTCATCGACCAACTGGCGCTTGAGGCCCTTTGTGAACGGATCTGCCAGGTTCTCCTGACTCTGAACATCAATCACTACAATTACACCTCTTTTGATAAGATCGTGTACTACCCTGTGCTTCAACCGTACAGTCCTCTTCTTTCCGTTGAAGAGGTCATTTGATGCCACCGCCGCAGTCGCCTGGTTGTCACAGTATATCGGTATCGCCGGTATCTGAGCCCCAACCACTGGAAGATCATACATGAGCTCCCGAAGCCATTCTACTTCATCTGCTGCAGTTTCAAGTGCATAGAATTCAGATTCCATAGAGGAACGAGAGAGTATAGTCTGCTTCTTCGACTTCCACGATATAGCAGCTCTACCCAATGAAAAGACATATCCACCTGTGGATCGCTCGCTTTCCACCTCTGAACACCAGCTAGCATCACTGAAGACATCCACTACTATCGGATACCCGTTGTAGTACCGTGCATATGTCTGAGTCTTCTTGAGATATCTCATCACTCGCTTCACAGCTTTCCAGTACTCAATCCCTGGGTTGCTAGTGAACCGACTCAGCATTCCCACGGCGAAAGCTATGTCAGGCCTTATGGCAGTGGTTACGTACATCAAATTTCCGATAATGCTAGAGTACTCCAGCTGCCTGACACTTTCCCTCGAGTTTGGCTTCAGCTTCTGATCACACCTGTATGGCGTATCGATCCCTGGAAGATTCTTATACCCATAGCATGTGAGCATCTTCTCAATGTAGTGAGATTGTGACATCACTACTCTAGTGTCTGTCCGGATGATCTATATGCCCAAGATGACATCTGTATCCCCCAAGTCCTTCATACTGAACTTGGTCGAGAGGAACTTCTTTGTCTCCGTGACACAACCTATATCCGACCCTAGTATTAGCATGTCGTCCACATACAGACAAACGATAACTCCTCTTCCATCAACAAATATTGTGTAAACGTATTTGTCCGTCTCGCTAACTTTGTAGCCGTTTGACCTAATAACTTTGTCAAACTTCTCATGCCACATCTTGGGAGCTTGCTTCAAACCATACAATAATTTTACCAACTTGTAGACTTTGTCTTCAAGACCTTTGACGACAAATCCATCTGGCTGTTACATGTAAATCTCTTCGGTCAGCTCCCCATTGAGGAATGCTGTCTTTACATCCATCTGATGTATCACCAACTTATGTATAGCTGCTAGAGCGATTAACATCATGATGGTGGTCATCCGAGCTACTGGAGCGTACGTGTCAAAGTAGTCTATCCCCTGTTTCTGAGAAAATTCCTTGGCTACCTGCCTGGCCTTGAACTTGTCAATAGTTCTATTTGCCTTCATCTTCTTCTTGAAGATCCATTTACATCCGATGGGCTTTTCTCCTTCAGGTAGATCTACCAACACCCATATGTTATTGGAGGTGATAGAGTCAAACTCGTCATTCACTGCCTCTTTTCAAAAGATAGCATCTCCGGTCTTCATCGCCTCATCATAGGTAAGCGGATCTGCTTCCACATAATAGGTGACAAAGTCATCTCCGAAGTCTTTCGGTCTCCTTGCTCGCTTAGCTGACGGCTCTGCGAGTTCTAGTACAAGAGTTGTTTCATCAACAACAGCCTCTTCTTGGACTACTGGCCCATATGAGATTTCAGTCTCATTTGCACCTACATCATTTTTCGGAATGTCCGAAAGAACAATATTTTTGTCTTTTGCAAACTTATCTTCAAAGTATTCAATATCGCGAGATTCGATGATATGATTTGACTCAATATCAAGAAATCTCCTAGCATCACTCTTCTCGGCATACCCCAAGAAGATCGCCTTCGTAGTCCTTGTCCCCAGCTTCTGAATCTTCAGATCTAGGAGCTTCACATATGCCAGACACCCCCACACTCGAATGACATTCAAGTTTGGTCTGACTTTGAACCAGAGTTCATGAGGAGTTACTTCCGAAGTTGCATACGGCACTCTATTTAGAATAAAAGTGGCCGTCAATGCCGCTTATCCCCAGTAGCATTTAGGAAGACCCACGGTTAGCAGCATTAAGTTTATCATTTCTGTTAACGTTCTGTTCTTCCTCTCCGCTACTCCGTTTGATTGAGGAGAATACGGAGCAGTAGTCTCGTTTATGATTCCATGTTCTTTGCAGAAAAATGTGAATTCATGAGACCGATACTCTCCGCCTCGATCACTTCTTAGCCTATTGAGTTGTTGTCCAGTTTGTCGTTCAGCCTCGGCCCTGAACTCCTTGAACTTCTCGAACGCTTCGTCTTTAGACTTGAGCAAGTAGACGAACGTGTATTTTGAGAAGTCATCGATGAAGGTTATGAAATACTTCATTCCGGCTTTTGTAGAGAATTGCTTGAAGTCACAGATATCAGAGTGCACCAACTCCAGAAGATTTGTGCTTTGATTGACCCGATGAAAGGGTTTCCTTGTGATCGTTGTCTGAGCACATACTTCACACTTCTCTACCTTACCCCCACAATTGGAGATGAGTCCTAGACTGGACATTTTGTTAATTCTTTTACAATGAACATGTCCTAGTCTATTATGCCACAACTCAAGAGAATAATCAGAAAATGCAACTGCATTAATGTCATTAAACTGGTTGACAAGCTGAATTTTAAACATTCCTTCGGTTTGATAAGCCTTTTCGAAGTATGTTCCCTTTTTGGACATCACCACCTAACCAGCATTGATGTCCATCCTCAAGCCTGCGTTGCAGAGCAGGCTCCCAGAGATCAGGTTCTTGGCAATCACCGGAATATGCTTCATACCTTGAAGCGTCAGAGTGTTCCCATAAGTGAGTTTCAGCTCTACAGTCCCGATCCCCAGAACTTCAGCTTGAGCCTGGTTCGCCATGACAACTTTCTCAGATATCGGCTGGTACGTGACGAACCATTCCTTGCCAGAACAGACATGGCAATTCGCACCAGTGTCTATCCACCAGTCAGAGTCAACCCCCACAGTTGTGACCTGTGCTATCATAGCAACAATGTTAGAAACCAATAAAACCTTATTAGGCTCACCTTTCTCTGATTGTTTAGGCTTGGATCTGCATTCACTCTTGTAGTGGTCTTTCTTGCCACAATTGTAACAAGTCACGTGGGACTTAGTCTTCTGTTGCTTTAATGAAGGACCCTTCACTTTTAGATTAGTGAAGTCCTTCTTCTTGGGATGAGAAGCCGCCTGCTTCCCCTTGGGATCTCTCGTCTGCACTAGATTGGCTTTAGCCAACTGTTTGGACAGAGTGTCCACCTTCTGTTGGAAACGCATCTCGTCCTCAACATGGATCTCTTGAAGTAGATCTCCCAAGCTAATGTCTAGCTTCTTTCTGAGCATCCTTGTATAGAAGGTACTCCATCCAGTAGGAAGTTTTGAGACGATCCCTCCAACAACAAACTTGTCGGGAAGGGGCATTTCTTCGTCTTCCAGTTTCTGATGCAGCTTCAGAAATTCCTTCACCTGTGGCAACATGGACTTCTCGGCCTCAAAGAGCAATTTGTGATATTTTTCAACCACAAACAGCTTGCTCATGTTCCTGTCTTCTTCATACAGTTTTTTTACAGACTCCCATATGTCTCTGGCAAATTCCTTCTTCGAGTAGGATTCTGCCAGGGAATCCTCCATAGCATTCAGGATGAGAAGCCTGCAGATGCTATTTTCTTTTCTCCATTTGGCCTGGAGTTTGGTAGTCGCATTGATTGCGGCAGTAGATCCAGTGTCTGGAACAGAAGGTTCTTCCTCCAACAGAACATGATCAACGTCTTTTAGTTGAAGAGTTAGATAAACCTTTCTCTTCCAGACTTGATAATGCTTTCCATCGAACTTTTCCAACTTGCAGTAGTCCGATTAGACGAGCGAAGCATTGATGTTTTCCATCTACAAGGATCTTGCTTTGAGATTGTTAGTCCCGGGGCTTGATCAAAGATAGAAAAACTGATACAATCGAGATCTACGATGATACAAAAAACTAAATAACCAGATTACAATATGGAGGAGGGAAATAGAGAAGAGAAGATCTCTCGTTCTTCCTTGCAAACATGTTGCAATTGGGACAGAACGAGTTACAATGATCTAGAGACAGATGAGAAGAAAAAAAATTGCTGGGGTGTCAAAACACCGTTGCTCAAAGCAAGATTCGCCCCACACGAATTGCTTCCAGGAACCAGCAAGTTTGAAGAACTTGTGGAACGCTCGAAGTCACCTGTATTCTGACTCCTCGGATGGACTTACAATGGCGGCAGCAGCTCCCTCTCTCTCTCTTTTTTCTGACTTATAATTTTCGTAGTACACACAAATGAGGCCAGAAGAGAGTATGTATAGAGAGAGGGTGGAAACCCTAGCCGCCTCTTCAGTTATGGAAAGATTGAATCAAATTCCAAAAAGATAGCAACGAGATTAATTTAAATCCCACAAAGATAGCAACAAAATTAGTTCAAATCCCACAAAAAATGGATCTGAATTAATCGCATTGAATCAGTCTTTCCATAACTGACTTGTAGTCTGCACAGTCAGCGGAGTCCTCCATGCGGCAGCAGTAGCAGCAGCCTGGCCGCATGAGTCGCATGGCCTCATGGCCGCATGGGCCGCATGGACCGCATGACTGCTGACGTGCTAAGTGCAAAGTACGCCAACAAAATGCCACATTACGCCTCGTGAGCCCATGAGCCCGAGTCCGAGTCCGAGTCGCTAAGCCACTTTGGGGCTTAGCTCCAAATGGAATTAATCCAAGAGAATGACAAAAGCATTAATGCTTAATCCTTGGAGCCTTATTCTTACCTCCTAGTAAAATCATCCACTTTGTTCCCTCCTTAGGGTCACCACTCCATGTGCATCTCTCAACAACACAACCAAGTATATATGTTGAGATAACTCATGGTGCATTTCCGATGTGGGACTAAAATTTTACAAGGCATATTGAGAGCAAGCTCTCTCCATTTAAAGAAAGCACCAACAGCTTCCAGACCTTACTTGACCTACAACATAATATGAAAGAATGCCTGACATACCGTAAGGATTAGTCAGAAACACTAGTTTTCGGGAGGATGAAATAATAATAAAAATTTCCTCCAAAATGTAGTCGTCTATGGAGCAACCTGCACAAGGATCGTCCCTATTTCCATAACTAGCTAACATCAACACTCCAATGGTTAATGATAATTTCTTACCTATAGTAACTTACTTGCAGGAAGAGAATGTCATAAGAGAGTAGAGTATGTAGATAATTCTTTACAGAGAAGAAACTTTAAATAAAAGAATAACACAATAACACCTATTGACAATTTTCATAAATATTATTGCATGTACGATAACATCATCCAGAAGTCCATTGCCTTCAATCGTTGCACAAAGAATTTATGTATGTATAAATTGAAACTGATAATTGCTAAGACTAGACGTTGAAGGGTTATTACTTGAAGAACATTGAGCATGTCTAAAATCTCAGATTTTGAACCAGGTGGCAAATTGCAGTTATTTATGGAATCCTAGTAGTCCCCTATAAACATGTTTAGCCCTTCCATAGCACCAAAAATGATGGTAATAAAAGATGAGTTCTGACTTTGTGTAGATCAAATAATGTACAACTTACTGTTAGATTAGCTTTTAGAAGAAAAACAACTGGAAGTAGGAGATTAGTAAATGAAATTACAACTGAAATTTAATCTACAGTGGCAATCCTATTATCAATATAGAAGGAACACAAGGGGCATTGGAGTACACTTGCTCCTTAATTACACTTGCTCATTAGTTAATTAGTCATTTGCCTTACGAACTCATTAATTACTAATGGTTAGTCATGAAGACTTGAGGATAAAATGAAAAGCCAAAGATGATGATTAGGGATTAAGTTCAATTAAAAGTATCATGCATGTGTAACATACAGCCTATCAACGACAGTGTTGTCATAAGCAAAAAGATGGCAATACAATTGACAACAAATATAGAAAAGCATAGAGTGGCCGCACTATATGTGATAAATGCACACTCAAATGTTCGAAAGATCGTATATGAATCTCCCTCCAATCTGATATTTGTCACATTCCATATCAACTTTCAGTACTACATCCATTGTATCAAATAAATAGCAAGAGGAAATTTAGAATGACCTCGGATAATTAATCCAGGTTTTATCTATCCTTAACAACCAAATTTAGTGAAAGCCACTACTCAAAACTAATATGACCACCTCAGTTATATAATACTGCAAGCCAGCTTACTGAAAGATTTACTTGTAAATAATAGACAGGACCAGCTGAAAGCTAAGTCTAAGAAAGGTTATGACAAGACATGAAACATCAAGAGCAAAATATACTGATCGTAAGTTTGACTCACATGAGGTGCACTGAAAGATTAGGTTTACCTGGTTTTTTAACAATTTCTGCTTGTTCAGACACTAGAGAAGGAAAAATCGAAGAGCTTCAACAACCTTCTCTGGCCAGATTAAAAGGAAATAAAATCCCAAGTGAGCACTCAACCATGTCATAAGAACTAAGGAAGGATCGGGAGTATCTAGAGAAGAAGAGCACCAGAGAATTAAAGATGACATAATCGAGTTTGACATTACCAGTCCTAGATGTTGATTTCTTCCTATAAACCCTGATCAACAAAGAAAACCCTAAATCATGATGGATTCTTTTTTAATGCTTAAAAAATACCCAAGTATTAACCTTAGATAAAAAATCAAAAAAGAAAAACTCAAAGAAGAGGGGAGTGAGAGATACCTACACGGTGGCGGTCGTCAGTGTCGACGGTGGTGGCGTTAGTGATGGCAACGGTAGTGACGATCGAAATTAGGGTTTGCTTTTGTTATCGGTTGTAAGGGAAATTAAGGGAGAGCAAGAGAAAGGAAGAAGAAGAAGAGAGAGAGAGAGAGAAAGAAAGAAGGGAGCAGGCACATATATTATTGGCTATGAGGGAAAGAGAAAGGGAGAAAAAATAGAAAGCCCTTCCGCTCTTTCTCTCGCGTATGTTATCGATTGTGAGAGAGAAATGAATAAGGGAGCAGGCGCATATTTTATCGGCTGTCAAATTGTTTGGGAGCGGTAAACAAAAAAATGAGGTGGGAATTAAAATTTCATACAACACTTTTAAAATGTTGTATCTAGAATATGAAAAAATTGGTGGGAAATAAAATTTCATACGACATTTTTTAAGTGCTACAGTTAGTATATAATATTATACGACATTTTTAAATGTCCTCAAAAGTATTATTGAATTTATATTTACGACATTTTTTAAAAAGATGTCATAGATAATGACAAATACTTAACTATAATGACAAGTTTTAGTAGTGTTGTCACTACGAAATAATTACGACACTTATTTAGAAAGTGTCATTATTAACCTATTTTGTTGTAGTGGCAGGATACTATTATTAGGAAGTCATATATATGAGTGTGGAAGTGGGGTCGTTTCTTTGAGAATTATAAGGCTGAATTCTCTTGAACACTTATGAAAGCAGGTAAATGTTCAAGGCCAAAATAGACAAATTAATAGAAGAAATATTGATCGAAAAGAAATTGTGTGATATTTATTGACTCGAGTTTTATAATAATAGCTGCACAGTTCAAGACATCATGTTCACTTGGTAGCTAGTAATCTCGATAAATATTCACAAGGAAAGGTTCAAGGCCAAAACCATCCTGATATAATAACTTTTCAAATGATCTCTTTGTATGTCTGCATTATGTCTACATTATGTCCGTTTTTTGTTTATATTTTGTACGGTCAAATATTCATTCATGTGGGGATTTTTGGAAAAGTAAATGTAGCTTTGACTTGGATAATTAACTAATAGTAAATATTTTACAAAAATAGGCAACGAATCTATCTATATTATATATATATGGGAAATATATATTATATATATATATATATATATATATATATATATATAAATATATATATATATATATATATATATATAAAATATATATATATATATATATACTTTGTAAGGTTTAGCTGATTCCCCTTTGGGTCTTAACATGACCGCCGTACTTTATTGATCTATGTTGGACAATGTTTTGGCTAGTTTATCTTGCATTGCAAATTACTATTGTACTGTCTAGCTACAAGAATAAATAGTCTCTTGCACCATTTCTAGCATGTTGTATTCTTGAATCTTAAAAACTTTTAAAACTTTTTTCAAGTTGTAATCATTACCATGATACCTTTGAGGTGTTTATTCAATCTGGTTACTGATAATGCATGTAATTGAGCTACTTCATATTTAAGCTCCAAAATGATATGAATATTTGTTGTAGTTAGTTCAATTAGGTCAAAATTGTTACATATGAATCATGATAAATAGATTGTACTTTTATTTAAATTTGCATGTTTATATTAAGTTAAATTTGAAGGTGTATTTCATATGTCAAAGATGAAATCAATTCCCATTATTGACAACTTATAGGCTTTTAGGTACGGTCATAGATAGGCTGCCTAGGGTATGGCCAACAAAGTCCTACTTTTAAAAATAAATTTAGGTTTATTTTTGGAGAATCCCCCCCCCCTTAAATTTGGGGGGAATTTAGCTTTCAATTTCTATGTCACAAGTGTATTTAACTTGCACCTCGTTTCCAGCTCAAATTTGCAAACGAAATTGTGTATATACTACTATCCTTAACATGACCTTCTCATGTGCTCAACAAAATGTTGTCCTCTTTTGTTGGGTGTTTAAAAGTAGGACTTTGCTGAGTTTACTACTGCCGGTCGTTTTCCGTTAGCCTTATGCTTTGCCGACCTCTTGGGAGCTCGAAAAACTCCCGGATTCTTGGGAGCCATGGTGAAAGTCTAGGGTTTCGAGTTGGGGGAAGATGAAGTTCTCTCTGAAGAAGTTTTGAAGAGATGGAAGAAGTTTCTCTCTCTCTAAAAAATTCCTACTTATAGGAAAAAGTTACATCAGCAGATAAAGCCAAAGAGATGCTTCAGATGTGAAGAAACGCTTCGGGTGGCATGTAAAGATGGAATGAAATCATTATTGATCTCTTCAAAAAAATGAGGAGTCATTATCATTTAATAAAATGACGGCTAAAGGCACTAATTGCTGACGGTTAAAAAAACTTAATGACGAAAGCTAGTCCGCAACGTATTGCACGTTTATTATGCCACATGTCATTTTACGATTCTTTTCAAAGTGTTCCAAACTTATTCAAGTTTGAAAACTTTGAAGGGGGTCTTCTAGAAGCATGAAAAAGCATAATAGTTACAAAAGCGTATGAGACCAAAATTTGTTGCGCACATCAAGTACCAAGAAAAGCACAATGTATAAAAAGAGATACTTTATTAAATCATGGTTGCAAAGGTCCATTATAGATTTTTTTTTTATGATTACATATAAAAGCTATCTACTCAGCCTACAAGTGCGCAGGCAGAGCAAATCACTTCCTACTCAGGAGCGCAACACTCTCTCGCTCGAATATGGCGAATGAAGCAGTTATTGAGCAGAACGAAAACGTAGCTCCTACATGAGGCTCACAGCACAACCTGTGGCTCCTCCATCATAACGAAGGGCCAGCCGTCGACCCAAATCCAGTATCTTGGGCCTCGAAGACCTCCAAGATGTTATTCAGGTTTGAAACCCCCAGGCCACACACTCAAGTGCATCTCACAACTCTGAAGTTGTTCTTCCACAAAACTACAACTTCTTTGAACGAAGAGATATACAACCAACACTCGACTTTTGCAAGGCCTATGGCCATCCGAAGCTAAGTCAAGATCGAGCATAACAGAGGAATGTCAAGAGGCAATGAACAACAGCTTCCTCAAAAGCTCCCTTTTATATAGGCTGTTTGTGGTCTAACCCGCGCGCCACATGTTAGCGAGTCAAACGCTCTGGGTTAGTTGGATGAACCTAGAATTCATCACAATTAATCTCATTTAATAAGGTTTTTGACTAAGTCTTTTAGGCGTTGCTGCTCGAGCCCTTCAAAAGTGGCAGCAATTAAGGAGGCATTGACCCAGCCGTCCCAAAAGTGCAGTCAACAGTCGACCCAAAAGCGCAGTGACCCATCACATCATAAGCGTAGTGATTCATCACACCTAAAGAACAATGACTCGTCACTATAGCATTAATTATGACACACCAGCCAAAGTGTCAGAAGACAGACAGCTATTAAGTTGTCAGTTATCAAAGATAGCAGTTGGCATATTTCAGTCAAAAGCCGTCAACACAACTCCAGAAGCGCAGTAACGCAACATCAGAAGCACAAAAGTGCAACATCTATGGTGTGCAGTTCACCCATAGCCTGGCACTCTGTTGAAAGATGTCGAGTAGCCAGTAAGGCTTCAATGACATCTAAAAGTGCAGCTTTTGCAGCGTAGTCTACTCACAACATGTCAACTGGCCAGTGAGGACGCAACGACATCCAAAAGTGCAGCTCCCGCAACACGCAGCTTACTCACAACGTGGCACTTGTCTACGTGACCAGTATGGAAACCATATCTCTTCATATACAACCAAATCCAATTTGTTCAAACTGTCGCTTTACCGTTATGATCAAGATCTATTTGGTTTAAAAAGAGCGAGATCTTCGAGCCGTGTGTACATGCCACATGTCAGTGACTCGGTCATATTGATGAACGGGTGCTAACCACCCAAGATCCCAACAAAAAAATAATTCTAACAACTGCTACGTGTCAGCTCAGCAGCAGCCCCCACGGAGCGGTTACAACAGATTCTCCTGAAATCTCATACGTGCAGCGCTCCTACGCACCCAAACCCTTGCGCACATCATACATGTGTATGCCTATAAATAGCAGCAGTTTTCCTTTATTCACGGTCTTCGAGAATACTTTGACTGCTTCTTGATTGGCAATCCAGATCACCACTCACAGTCATTCAGAGAGTCAGAACAAGTTTGTTTCGTCATCAGATTGTCAACGGAGTATATGAGCCACTACAGCGCTCGATATCCATCGTCACACTTTTCTAGAAACAACTCATATCTCCTGTTCAAGAGTCCTTTTGTACTCTTTTTAAATATTTAAAATACAAAAGTTCTTTAACTTTTTGTTCATGGCAAACAAAATGGTGACTCTGCTGGGGACGTCCTTCTCCTCCGACGAAAAGATAGTGACACTATCTGACAACAACCTGCTGGGGTCTTCACAAAAGATACTGGTCGTACGCTTCGATCAGCAACCTTTCATCTCTCTCAGGCAGTGTCCCACTCGGCAAAGGCACTAGATAAACAGTAAAATCGGATTCTGACTTTGCAACAGAAGACGATTGATCTGGGTGAATGGACAAAGACTCATTTTATGATTCTCTTACGCCAAATAAGCGTATTAGTTTTTGATTGAATGCTTTTATTAATAACAAGATGGTAATTCATTGAGTATGCTTAGAAGAGAATTCACATGTTGCTTTGCTAAAACAAGAAACAGAGATAATACGGTGCCTTGCTAAGAAATGAACGTTGTCTTGATCAAGAGAACCTTGCCATGCTAATAACAAGAGAAATGAGATGCTTTTATATGTCTATCGTATGCTGTCAAGTATGTTTCAGTGCATAATGATATTGAACTATTGCAAAAGATTGAAATGCTGGATAGATTACTATTGTACAAGAGTTTCCTGAAAAAAGATGATACGTCTTGTTCCTATAGAGAAAAGAGTAGAACTATTGGCTCGATTACATGAAAAAGAAGAAGATGAAATTGTTTACAAGTTGCTCGATTGGTGCATGCTAGTTTTATGTTATAGCTGCATTTGTATTGGTCTAGACAGCTTGTGCACAAGTGGTTGTCTCTCGATCGATTCTGGGGACGCCGGAATCGATCAGCCTAGGAGAAAAGAGGACACCTGGGGCTAGAAGTCCCCGCAACCAGAGGAGGGTGTCAGTCTATAAGTAAGATGGGCTAGAACGTCCCAACTGCTAATATGGGAATGCCCATGGACCACAGAGTTATATTCATGCATATGGACAAAGATTATTGCAAGCCTAATATATTGGGACGGAAAAGTATGCTTTTTATATATGTAAATTGTGCTAACCTATTTTGTGCAGGGATGACTGTCGGCTATGGTAAGAATCACTGAAAAGTAATATATATGTGTTGCTTAAGTTTTTTTTTTTACAAATTGCTTGAATAGATTAATATGTTGTAATGAAATGCTATGCCCCATTAAAGAAAATATATAATATCATGTTTGCCAGTGACCCAAAGAGTTGCTTGAACAAAAGAAGTGATTATGGCTCATGAAACATGATGCGCACTTCACAAGAATGACTAGTCCCTTGTATGCTTGAGAGAAATGAAATGAATTATGGTTTTTCAAAGATGTTTTCAAAAGATGTAATCTGACTCTGAATATGCATGAAATGAACATAGGTAAAAGTAGCAAGATCACATCACAAGAAATATTTTCTCAATAAAAGAATAGCGATCGTTTCAGACAAATGTAGCCCTTTATTCGCAATCACTAGTATGCTGATATACTGACCCATCATCAGTCTGCATGCAGGTGCAAGACGTATCGAGAAGGATAATCCGAAGCGATAGCCCGAACCTTATCTTCAGGAGCCAAAAATTAGAAGAGATGCCAAGAGATGGACATCTGTTGCAAAGAGTTGGTTTTGTATATAAGGGGATGTAATGTATTGAATAGGATCATAGTAATCTTTTCTGAGAGAATGTTAAATATTGTATCAGAGAGAACTGAGAGCTTGTAATTTATTCAAATAAAATCAGTAAAGAGAATTATTTCTTATTACCATTGTGTTCAATTCTTATATTCGTGCAATATGTTCGCTGCTGCTTCAAATATCTGCAATATGTTCCGCTGCGTATTGTCTATCTTGTCTATTTTGTCATTGTACAGGTATTGGCCTTGTATAAGTGCAATTTAGGCTTGCACGGCGTCATGCCCAAGCGAGGATGAACGGTCTCACAGAGTCTGAAGCGAGGACGAAAGGACTCTGCGGGATCGGGACGTGACAGAATGGTATCAGAGCAATACGATCCTTTGGCCAATTGTTGATTTGATTGAATTAGAAGATGTTGTCCTGATCAAAATTTCCTTGCCTGCTTGATTTCATCGATGAGAGGAACGTTCCATACAATAAGTTCGTATATATTTTTGTGATGCCGGCATATGTTTTATCGATTTGATTGATTGAGAAGTTTTATTGAACATGAGCTTTTGCTACGAAATGAATCATAATTTCATAGATTGATGATGGCGAAGGGTGAGGACTATTGTTGTTATGGATATCGTAAATTTCTCCTTAAGTTTCGAGGACAAAACTTCTTCTCGGTGGGTAATTATGTAGTGTCCTATTCCGCAAAGGCACTAGATAAACAGAGAGATCGGATTACTAACTCTGTAACAGAAGACGATTAATCTGGGTGACTGGACAAAGACTCATTTTATGATTTGCTTACGCCAAATAAGAATCTAAGTTTTTGATTGAATGCTTTTATTAATAACAAGATGGTAATTCATTGAGTATGCTTATAAGAGAATTCACATGTTGTTTTGCTAAAACAAGAAATAGATATAATACTATGCCTTGCTAAGAAATGAACATTGCCTACATCAAAAGAACCTTACCATGCTAATAACAAGAGAAATGAGATGCTTTCATATGTTTATCGTATGTTGTCAAGTATGTTTCAATGCTTAATGAAATTGAACTATTGCAAAAGATTGAAATGCTGGATAGATTGTTATTGTACAAGAGTTGCCTGAAAAGAGATGATACGGCTTGTCCGTATAGAGAAAGAGTAGAGCTATTGGCTCGATTACATGAAAAAGAAGAAGATGAAATTGTTTACAAGTTGCTCGATTGGTGCATGATAGTTTTATGTGATAGCTGCATTTGTATTGGTCTAGACAGCTTGTGCACAAGTGGTAGTCTCTCGATCGATTCTGGGGGTGCCCGGAATCGATCAGCCTAGGAGAGAACATGACACCTGGGGCTAGAAGTCCCCGCAACCAGAGGAGGGTGTCAATCTATTAGTGAGACGGGCTAGAACGTCCCAACTGCTAATATGGGAATACCTATGGACCACAAAGTTATATTCATGCATATAGACAAAGATTATTATAAGCCTAACATATTGGGATGCAAAAGTATGCTTCTTATATGTGCAAATTGTGCTAACCTATTTTGTGCAAGGATGACTGTCGGCTATGGTAAGAATCACTAAAAAGTGATATATATATGTGTTGCTTAAGTTTTTTTTATAAATTGCTTGAATAGATTAATCTGTTGTAATGAAATGCTATGCCCCATTAAAGAAAAGATACAATATCATGTTTACCATTGACCCTAAGAGTTGCTTGAACAAAAGAAGTGATTGTGGCTTATGAAACATGATGCACACTTTACAAGAATGACTAGCCCTTGTATGCTTGGCAGAAATGAAATAAATTATGGCTTTTCAAAGATGTTTTCTAAAGATGTAATCTGACTCTGAATATGCATGAAATGAACATAGGTAAAAGTAGCAAGATCACATCACAAGAATTATTTTTTTACTAAATGAACAGAAATCATTTCAGACAAATATAGTCCTTTGTTCACAATCACTAGTATGCTGATATATTGACCCATCATCAGTCTGCATGCAGTTGCAAGACGCATCGAGAAGGATGGTCCGAAGCGATAGAAGGATCCTCATCCTCAGGAGCCAGAAATCAGAAGAGATGCCAAGAGATGGACATATGTTGCAAAGAGTTGGTTTTGTATATAAGGGGATATAATGTATGGAACAGGATCATTGTAATCTTTTTTGAGAGAATGTTAAACATTGTATCAGAGAGAATTGAGAGCTTTTAATCTGTTTAAATGAAATCAATAAAGAGAATTGTTTCTTATTACCATTGTGTTCAATTCATATATTCATGCAATATGTTCGCTGCTGCTTCAAATATCTGCAATATGTTCCACTGCATATTATCTACCTTATCTATTTTATCATTTTACAGGTCTTGGCCTTGTGCAAGCGCAATTTAGGCTTGCACGACATCATGTCCAAGCGAGGACGAACGGTCTCACAGAGTCCAAAGCAAGGACGAAAGGAATTTGCGGGATCGGAGCGCAACAGTGTGCAATACGAAGGCACAGTCGAAGAAGAAAGGTACAGAATTTCGACCGCGCACGAAGGTGACTGCACAGGATGGAGGTTATGTCTTCGACAGAATTGACAACTCCTTGGAGAAGGCCATATTAGACTCTGAGTACTATGCACCTTCTAGGGATAGGTCAAAGAAATTCAAGGTAGCATGCGCTTCGAGCGACCAACGTGCTACGCCAACAGTTGATCGAAAGTACATACTGATAGTAATGCATGCAGCCGACGGCAAACTGTACAGAACTGGTCCGAGTGCTTCGACTCCTCGACCAACACAGTATTCAAAATCCCCCTGTTGCTTGGGTGCTTTCGTACACAAACCAGGCCAGGGATGAACATTGTGGGGATTACACAGTATTCACCATCCCTTGTTGCTTAGGCGCTTTTGCACACAAACCAGGCCAGGAAACGAGCACTGTGATGACAAACTCATGCAAACAGTACTGCTATGAGCGAGAAACAAGTTTTTCTTAAGAGCGACTCTTTGCTTAGGACCTAAGCATGCCTCATGCGCAGGAACTGAATCAAGAGGCGCATCCTTCATATCTTCACTCACGCGCGTAGTGCTCCTACGCGCACAAAATAGGGGTAGATGTGAAAGACTCTTCCTATGACTTGCGCAACGTTATTTCTCATAAACGCAAGACGGAGGAGGACTTTGTTATGCATAATATGCCTGTCACAGGGCATACTTGTGCTAACATCACCATCAACTGCTGCTATCACTGAATAATAGCATCTCCAGCAAAAAGGCGGTCGATTTTCCAACGACTGTAACCCACAGCGCCTGTCCACCAAAGACTCGGCAAAAGATTACCGATTGAAGAAGAAGATGAACTCTTGTTTGCTTCATGCAATACGGCACGGGGTCCATCGTCTCTTAAGAAGGTCACCAAGAACCCTCCTATCTCAGCTAGCAAATCCAAAAACCGATATGGAGGCAGTAAGCTGGCGATGTCCATTACGGGAGTGTTCCAACACACTTTCGCTAAGACTAATCCCTTGTCATAAAGGACTTTCACACAAGCTGGGGGTAGCCAACTCCCTACAATCCATGACAACCCTTCCAACCAGGCAAAGGTCTATACGGGACTGACATAGATGCCTCCAGAAGCGCAAGCTATCAATAAACTGGGGGTAGCAAATACTTCGAGTCGGAGGATTATTGTAATCTACCCGTCTTTCCTCAAGAAGGAGAGACTCAAGTATCTAAGTCAGAGAGCTAGAGATCCATGGTGCCTTCTATTCCCCGTACTTGATGTCGATATACATGACGGAGAGCGATAACGCAGGGAGCAACGAAGGTGCAAATCACTTGCATCGTATATAGGCTCTAGAAACCTGCCTCACTGCATTAACTGACACCATACAAGCCTTGACTTTTATGGTCCTGGAGGTCAAGGACAAGCTGACACCTAATGCTCCTACTCAGCCAATCAGGATCTAGGGACAAATGGGGATTCCAATGCACCTCCTCACGTGCCACCCCATGTTGTGAACCAATCACTGCCACGATCATCTGGTCTGCCAGTATCCAGCCTGCCAATATTAGACGACATACAACAGGCCCTCAAGGAGTTGTATGCCTGCTTCAATGCCACGGTCAAACAAGAATTGCTTCGGGAGCTCGGGATTTGGCAACCATATCCGTCGGTGTGGGACAACGTGGTGTACCCTCCAAAGTACAAACTATAGACTCTTACCCCATTTGATAGAAAAGAGTCTTCCCATCGATATCTTATGTACTTCACCTCTGTTATAGGGCATTTTCCAAAGGACGATGCCCTGCTCACGAATCTGTTCGTTGAGGTACTGCAAGGGTAGCATATGTGTGATTTTGCAGTCTCCTCGACAACTGCATCTCGTCATTTGACGATCTGAAGCATCTCTTCCATTCTAGGTTCTACGAAGGTAGAATGGACATGACGATGTCCACTCTTATGGACATTGTCCAGAAGAAAAAGGAGCTTGTACGCGCTTACATCGAGTGCTTCCGTCAGACGGCCATGAGGATACTACCGGGTGTCCCCAAGCCTATGCTTATGGACTCATGCCTCAAGAATATGCTTTCTGTGATCAAACTCTGACACAATACTCTATGCACAGAATAGATGCCTTTCATTACTGGTGCAGACATGGCCGAAAGGAAAGCCCGGGATGCACAATTGCTGGGAATAAATTTCCCTACATATGAAGACAAAGGGAAATGATCGTCCTGCAACAACCCTACCAACAAAGACGGGAAGGGCAAATAAGCCCTGACTGTCAACATATCCAAGGGTTCAGCGTCTGTGAGCCAGAAGCTGGAAGAAGTATCGAAACCGAAGGAAAACTATTCCTTCAACGATGAAGACGTATTAGAGCTCTTCAATGTACTGATAAAGGGCGAAAAGCTTCAACAGATCCTACCTCCCAAGCGGCCTGATGAAGTGGAAAAAGTGGACAATCCAAAGTACTATCACTATCATCAGTACGTTAACCATAAAACACGTGATTGCTATGTGTTGAAGAAGCAAATTCAACAGCTCATTGATGCCAAGGTCCTCTCTCTTGACTATGAGAACAAGACGGTTACCGCCAAAATGGTGACTCTCTAATTTGGTTGCTTTCCAAAGACAAAAGCCCAAGACGGTGTCGTCCCCATCCCTAAGACGACAATGGAAGTGGTCAACCTTCCACCTGCCCGTGATAATGCTTAAGGCCTCATCCCACTCACGTTGCCATGAGGCAAAGTTATGTGGGTCCATACTAATCTTGCCCCAGATATAATGCTGCACATAGCATGCTCTGTTAAGGGAATAAAACTAAGTTATGTCGTATGTTTTCTACCTCAACTGAGGATTCCCAGGTTACCATTCGCTCGGCTTACCAACGAGAGGACAACCAAGCTTTGGAGGAGGTAGCACCTCCGTCTGCTGCTGCAACCACACTCGACATTTCGAAAATAGGTCCGTTTCAACCTCCTGCAGCAGAAGCAGAAGGAGGTTCGATTTGACAAACTACAGAGGAAAGACTCGACGGTGGGGCCGATCAAGCCCAAGAACTTCAATATATTAGCACAACTTGCCAATTCTCTAGCCCGACTGTCGCTTTTTGAGCTCCTTCGTCTCTCCAAAGAGACTCGGGACGCCCTCAGTAAGGCATTACAGAATGTTGATTCCTTCCTCAGCCAGGTCCAACCGTCCGAGAAGAATCCTGCTACTTACCAACATTGCCACAATATGATTGGGATGATCCCAAACATCACCTTCACTCAGCAGGACATGTTACTAAAAAATAATTGGTACAATAGACCCTTGTACTATACAGGGTATGTTGGTTCCATTAAGGTTGATCGCATCAACATCGATCATGGCTCTTCCCTCATCATAATCCCCTAGAGTTTGCTTCTGACCTTGGGGATATCAATGCACCGGCTGACCGCGTACCACACTACGATCAGTGGTTTCAATGCTGGAAAGCGCGATCCCTTTGGCAAGATCCGCCTAGAATGCCAGATAGGCGATATCTAGGCGGATGTGACTTGTTAGGTCATTGATGCAAACATAAACTACAACATGCTGTTGAGTCGACTATTGATACATGAATACATGATCGTACCCTCTACCCTCCATCAATGTATGAAGTATGTGGCCAATGACGGGACTATCAAGACCAAGTTTGCTGACATTGACCCTTTCCAAGGGCTCGAAGTAACTGCACTAATGCTGACTTGTACAAGTCAGTTCCCTAGGATGACGACGCCAACGATGCCGACGATAAGGTAGAGACTGTAACGGAGAGCGCAGCGGTTGCCGATGAACTGCTAAGAATTTAACTGAAGGGGAAGCCTCCCCATACGTCAGCTCCTCTCGTCGTCAAGCTTCGGATAAAGGCTCCCACTCCCTCGTCATCGACATCATACACGACAAGTCAGGAACCTATATGGGTCAAGCTACATCTAAAGGCCCCGAAAGCAATCCCGAGGTCGCAAGAATCTCCGGCCCCAGCTCCCATGGTAGTCAAGCAGAAGCGGAGACCTCCCTCACCTTCTCCCATGGCTATCTCGGTTATCACCGATGAAGAGTTAGAGGACTACATATACACCGATATTGAGGCATGTTCTCTAGATGATGTAGTCCCTCAGGATAAAATTGAGCATTTTAAAATAGAAAGCTATCTTTGTATTACTCTTGAGCACACTGGAATGTTATATATTTCTTAGATAATGCTATGTATATTCTACAAACACAAGTGACAACTACTAATCTCGCAAAGCGAGTTGTTCCGTTCCAGCAAGAATGAAAGACGAAGAATCCATCATCTTCGGTCGAGTAGAATGTCCCCAAAGACTCACTCCCGCCGAATCTGAACCAGATAACGGCAAGATGCAACTCTACCATTATACTACTCAAGCCAGGCACCTTATCCAGAAGATGGATTATGACTTGAACAGTGGCAAGGGTCTAAACTATGGCAAAGGCCGATGCCTCCCTTTACGACTTCGTGCCCCAAAGGAAAAGTCTTAAGATTACTACCACCGTACTCGTCAGGGGTAAGGTTATGTTACACCCACTACAACTTTGGAGAGTTCAGTACCGGAAGTCATAATGCATTCTCACTCCTCCAATTTCTCGACCTGGGACTCCAATACCAGTATCGGCCAGGCCTTCAAGAAGATATTATAAGTCAATATGGTCTTTGTGAGCCCCCAATAGAGGAGGACCCGATGCTAGAATTCTTCGAGGAAGAACCTTAGGCTCAATGCCTAGGATCCCAATAGAAGTAGTGCTTCGAAAAACGAGAACCTCCTATCGAAGATGAGGTTTTCCAGATCGACCTAGGAGACGAGACGGCGCCTAAACCCATCTTCATTAGCAAAAGCTTGACGGAGGAAGACAGAGAATCACTTATACAGCTTATCCGAGAGTACATCAATATTTTTGTCTGGAGTTACGAAGATATGTCGGGTTTAGACCCAAGTCGCAATGTACCGGCTTAATATTCTGCCCAACGCTAAACCTATCAAACAGCAACAGCGTCACTTTCGTCCCAACATCATGGATGCTATCGAGAAAGAAGTAGACAAAATCATAGATAGTGGCCTCAATCGCGAGGAGCAACATCCAGATTGGGTGGCCAATATCTTTCCCATCACCAAGAAGAATGGAAAGATTCTAGTCTGCATACACTTCAGGGACCTCAATTCAGCCTGCCCAAAAGATGAGTTTTTTCTTCTGATCATCGACGTGATAATTGACAATACTTGTGGCTTTGAACATATGTCCTTCATGGATGAATTTTTAGGCTACAACCAGATTAAGATGTTCCTTGACGATGAAAAACACACTTTATTTCAGACACCAAAAGGAATCTACTATTACACAGTGATGTCTTTTGGTTTGAAGAACGCTGGGGTAACATATCAGCCGGCTATGAGCACCATATTCTGCAAACACCTTTTAAAATAGTGGAATATTATGTTGATGACATTGCCGTCAAAAGTCGAAAAAATCCAACCATCTAGATAACTTGAGGACGGTATTCAACTTAATGCAGATACGTCGGTAGAAGATGAACCCAACCAAGTCTTTTATGGGGGTTTCCAGCGGCAAGTTCCTGGGCTTCATCGTCACGACGAAGGGTATTTACATTGACCGTGAAAAGTCTAAGGCAATCCAAGACATGGCTCCACCAAAGGACCTCCGTAATCATTGAAGCCTATAAGGACATTTTGCATACATCAGAAGATTCATAGAAAATCTCTCTAGGCGATGCCAACCCTTCACCAATCTAATGAAGAAGGAAATTTCTTATGTCTAGACTGAAGAATACCAGCAGATATTCGATGACATCAAGAAATATCTCACCAGTCCCCCAGTCCTAGTAGCACCGGTCGTGGGAAGGCCCTTTCTATTATACGTCCGGGCCATGGACCATTCTCTTGGTGCTTTGCTTGCCAGAAAAGTAATAAAGGCCATGAGTAGGCGATCTACTATCTGAGCTGGACCATGATTGGTGTCAAATATTGGTATAATCATGTCGAAAAGGAGTATCTCGTTCTAGTCTTCGCCATCCAAAAGATGCGTCATATGTGGCCGGAAAGAAGATTCAAGTTATCTCCAGAGTCAATCCTCTCAGGGCCCTTATGACTAAGCCAAGGGCACTAAACTTGCGGCTAGCCACATGGATGATCCTCTTGACGCCTTATGACATGGTGTTTGTCCCATAAAAGGTGGTTAAGGGACAAGCATTGGCAGACTTCTTGGCCGTACATCCGGTACCGAAAATATCAAAACTCTATGATGGTATTTCTGACAAAGTCCTGGAGTCCAACGTGGTCATAGACAATCCCTTCTGGTGAATGTTCATCGATGGTGCTTCAAGAACAAGCCCCAAAGGTGAAATTATTACAGAAGTAGGAGTAGTCCTCGTCATTCTTGACAGCCTAGTCATCCACCATACATATTCTTTTATGGAATCATGCACCAATAATGTTGCTGATAATGCCCTTATTATCGGGCTCCAGCTTGCCAAACAGTTTGGGGTCGACTACATCGAGGCCTATGGGGACTCGAAACTGATAATCAATCAGGTTTGAGGCCAATACGAAGTTTGACATGAAGATCTAGTCCCTTACCATCATACGGCAATCGACATCATCTCTATCTTTATAGGGTTCTTTATAGAACATTTACCTCGACTGCATAACATGGAGGCCGATGCCCTCGCCGGTCTCATCGCTTCTTTGGCAGCTCATGTTGAAACCCAGCACTCTGTCATCGTGATAGGCCAAGAGCTAGTTTGCCTAAAGAATAATCTATATACGTGTCTGAGCTACTCAGTATAGACAAACACTGATGTTGATATTAGAGACTGGCGATTCCCATTTATAGACTACACGGACTATGGAATCCTATCTAAGGACTCGAAAGAAGCTACTTCTATCAAAAGGCGGTCGCTCCGGTTTTACTATGACGTAGCTACGAAAATATTGTATCGTCATTCCTATACAGACTCCTCCTTCGGTGCTTATCTAACGCTGAAGCGCAAGAGGCACTTCGGAAAGCACACGATGGTACCCGCAGAGCTTACCAACCCGGCCCTAAGTTGCAAGACCGACTGCATCGTATGGGCTACTATTGGCCGACCATGATAGCAGATGCCGTTGATTAGGCTAAGAAATGCCGAGTATGTCCGCTGCATGCTGACTTCATCCACCAACTTTCTGTGTTCCTATACCCTACTGCGGCCGCTTGGCCGTTTGAAGCATGGGGAATGGATATCGTCGGGACAATTAACCATCCATCCTCCAAAGGATACTGGTTCGTCCTCGTCATCACCGACTACTTTTCTAAGTAGGCGAAGGCGTAACACCCACTTTTCTAAAATGAGGGTAATTTTAAACTTTTATAATTTTGATAATTCAATAATAAGATTTAATTCATGTTATAATTTTTAGTAATTTTAATTAATTTAAAACTATTTAAAATATTAAAATATAATTTTGATGGTTAACTAGTGTAACCCTAGAATTGCTAAGCCTAGAGACTAACCATAACCATGGAAGCCTAGTCATGTGATTAGAATTTCAAATTACCACTTTTTAGCCTAAGGATATTTTGGTTATTTTTGACTTTTAATGAAAATAAATTTTGATTAATTAATTATGTGCTAATCTATTTGTTAAGCCTTAACCTAGAAGTTGCCCTAACCTAGATATTACTCATGAGCCTAGATATTAGATTAGAAGCTTCTATTATGACAAGGTTAGGAATATCTAGATATTATTGTAGTAGGATATTTTCCCTTAAGATATTTGTAGAAAGAAAGCCTTAGGATTAAATTGAACCAGTGATTGGACTTGAAATTATGTGGAGAAGCCTTAGCCAGCCATCTACATTAAACCCTAACCCTAGTCCTTTCCAACAGCCATTAAGATCCCCCTTCCCCTATTTAAACATCTCTTCACAAATTTCTTGCCTCTTTTTAATGCCTACAAAGAACCCTAATTTGTTCTTCCCTAAATTCTTCCCCCTTTATCCAAATTGATCCCAAATTGAGGCTTCTCCCTTGCATTGAGATTCATTTTAGTAGAGGAGGCTAGTGAAGGCTTGCTAGCAAGGATTTGAAGAGCATTTGGCCATAGCTTGTGGAGAGAACAACTCACTTAGGAGCCTTTTCATTGATTTTGAACTCTTAATAGGTAAAACACTACAAACCCTAATGAATTCCCGATTTCTTTTCATAGTTGCATCCATCTAGGTGTCCCCTAGCTATAGAGTGAGTTTGGTAGGATCTCGTATCCATTAAGTATGCGTATCGGACACGTATCGGTATTTTTAAATAAGTGTTTGATGAAATACCTAAGTGAACTTTTTGTTATTGTTTTTCAAAACTAATTTCACTTCTGTGTAGCCCTATAGGTGTATTTTGAATCCCCCAGGGACTGAGCACAATTTCACATCTATTTTGTGTCCAAAACTGGACACGAACCTGTGTACTAGATCGTGTCTCAATCCCTGCTACCCGACCCTGTTTGTGGATACGATAGGCCATGTGGACTTGTGCCACTTGGCACGAGGGTGGGGGCAACCACTGACATGCCACCCCTCAAGTTTAGCACAATTTTGTGTTGTGTCGAGAGAGCAATCGCACGCGCATAGATTTTATACTGTGTGTACAGTCGACACTTTGAGCCACTAATACGGCCATCGTGTCGCACACAGACACGTTGCGGACACAAACTAAGGTGACAACCACCTAGACCTATCCATAGTGAACACGTTACACGTGCACGATATGTATCATGCTCTGTGTCGTGTCCAATTCGGCATGACATGGCAGCACGATGCTGCTGTCAATATTTCTGATACACTGTATTTCTTTATATTTGGACACTTCGTGTCCACTTGTGTGGATAGGAATACTTCCCTCTGACACGTTATTGTGGGGAACACTCCTATGCACCTGATTTTAGATTCATTGATGTTGGGTTTCAAATTTCAAAAACAAATGGCTCCCTGTTACACTTTACAGTAACTGTGAAAACCTGGTCGATTTGGGATTTTCAAATTTGGTTTTAAATGTCAAAAACTGATTCAAATCTAGGTGTTAAATTTGATATAGGAAATTGTTCTTTGTATTCGATTAAATGACTGATTTTCGATTTGAGTTTTGGGATTTTAATTTGGTTTTTGAGATGGATTAACTGATACTTCATGTTCTGATACTAAAAATGAATTGAACCTGGATTTCATTTTGGGGTTTTCGATTTTGGTAATAATTTGGATATGTTCACTGTTACTTGTTTCATTTACTGATACATTATTGATAATGTGAAAACCTGGAAATTGGTTTAAGTTGTTTAAATGTAAAAATGTTCACTATATGAATATTCGAATTTAGTTTTCAAATGTAAACCTGAGTTCTAAGTTGAGTTTTTATTGAACTTGAGTTGAATTAATTCTGAATACCTGGGATTAAAACTGAGATTGAATGACACATATAAAACTGAGATTTCATTGGAGAATGTTAAACTTACCAACATATAAAACTGAAAATAGATGATAATGTGAAAACTGAGTTTTTGAGTTTGAATTTGTATGTAAATTTATTTTTGTATATGTACACTGAGGTTTAATTGAACCTTAGAATAATATGTATAAACTTGAGTTTACTTTTGAACCTGAGAAACACTACATGACACACACACCCCCTGTTCAGCCTCTCTAAATCACTGTCCACTCCCTTTCATCCTTTCCTTTTCCTTTCCTTCCCTCTTTATTCATATATATGTATGTATGTAAATATATACGTATGTAATGTATACATGTATGTAATGTAAGCATGTATGTAATATATGTAATGTATACATTTATGTAATGTAAGCATGTATGTAATATATGTAATGTATACATGTATGTAATGTAAGCTTGTATGAATGTATACATGTATGTTATGTATCCATGTATGTAATGTGTGGATACATGAATGCAATGTATGTGTGGATACATGAATGCAAATATGTATGTAAAGTATAAATGTAATGCAAGTAACTATGTATATATGTAGATAAGCTAGTGTATTGGTAATATAGGCATACATGAATGCATGAATGCATGAATAATGCAAGTATGTATCTGTGTATGCAATGTATCGATATATGTAATGTATAAATATTGGCATGTGATACTTTCCTCAGTGTTATAGGCTAAGTTTTGGTTGTGGTTCAGGCTATAGGCTTGGGTCCTATAGAATATATTTAGTTTAGGTATAGTTGTGTATATGTGTTATACATATATGTGCCTAGATTGGTTAGCCTAGAATGGTTGGACTTAGACTCTATGGATGTTGACAATAGTTGACCATTGACTAATTGGCCTTGATAGCCTAATTTGACCATGTTGACTAGAGTTGACCCAAAACCCTAGAAGTCTGACCTATGTTGACTTGGTTTGACCCATAGTTGACCAAGAGTTGACTTTGACCTATATTGACCTAAAAATCATGTAGATGCATTGTACACTTCATTTATAACCCCTTTGTATACATAATGACTTGTGTTGCTCTAAATAGGACCAAGATACCTCGTTTCGGACAGTATATTCTCACAGACATTCAGATCACAGGCGAGTACATTCTCTGATTGTTTCATACTTGTCACGACTTATATTCTTGCTCTAGATCACTTTACTTGATGCTGTCATGATTGTTATCACGGATTGGTACTATATGGATCTTCTCTTGCGATGTTATCTCCTTCGGGTGCATAAAATACTTATTATTATGTGCTTTTCACGAACATAATGTATTTATTGTATACCCCTATTCGTGTTTACTCTTGTGCAATCTTGTACTCTCATGATCACATGAGCCCATAGATAAACTATTGTACAAGTAACGTAACTTGATTGGATCCTTGTGTATTGATTGGGGAGGGTGAGTAGAAAATAGTTATGCGATCAAATCCTCTATTGTATAAAATATTATATATGTCCATTGTGCCCTCGTGTATAATGGAGTCCCAATTGTTGTATAACCTAACCTGTTTACGTAACCATATTGTGCTCTAAATTACTAGTCACTTACAGTTCTTACTTATCATGTATATATTTTCAGTTTACAAATATCTCTCATTTTTATGTACATCTTCTTACAGTTCATGTATCTTACTCTTTTGTATGCTTTATATTTTCTGCCATGATATGAACTGTATGAGATGTATTGTGCTCTCTCCTGTCCTGACTGGACATGTTGAAAATATTACAGATGATACTGAGGACTTCTACCCAACCTACTATGGAGCCCATCTAGACGACACATGTGAGTTGGACCCACAGGAGGATCCGGCTCTAGCTGAGGATGTCATCTCTACTGCTTAGACTAGATTAGCTAGGCTTTATCTTATTTTCATTATGTTATTTGTATTGACTTTAGAGTTGTATTATTTCTGGATGTTTGTGATGTTGTGTCTAGACACTTAGACTTCCTTCTGTTTATATGTTCTCTTTTGAGATTTTATATCTATCATATCGTGCTATTTCCATCTCTAGATTTGTGATTGAGTTGTACCTTATGTGATTTATCCTTCGTTTGGAGAGTATACCATATTGTATTTAGTTTGTGATAGTGACCTAGAACAGCATTCTATCGCCGATACTGCGACGTAGGCTGGACGTACCCACTTCCCGTACCCCTACACAGGGTGCGAGTCGTGACACGTTTTTAGTGGTGGCCTATACAGGTCTCAAGATTCGCAACTAGTACAATTTTGTAGTGGTACTCGAACTAGAGTATCACTACAGCCTGTGGTAGGATATAGGATATAAGTTTAGAGGTACTCAATCATATCTAGGAAAAACTCTTATCAAAATTACTGCCTTCTAAAATTTTTGTTAAAAATTGTTTCCCTTTTGTTTGCCATGAAATATAAAAGAACAGAACAATTATCGGAGGACTGGACTTTTACTTCACAATATAAACTCGCTTGTACAAAGAAAGCCTAGGGACGAAAACTTAGGCACATCAATCTAAGTACAATTGTTTATTTTAGATTCTGGGGGGTGACGGTAGAGGCTCGGGAAAGCGACAGCAGCTCTGCCTTACTCCTTGGACGATCGGGTACAGCCTTGGCTCTGGAGAAGAACTGCTTGGCATTGATGAAGAAATGCTCTCCTTGTTCTCTCTGTATATGCTCCTCTGTCCTTTCGACCTCTGTATATTCTCTCTCTGATTCTCTGGATCCTTTTGCAAGGGAATGGCACCTTGCTATTTGTAAGAGTGGGGGGGGGCCTCATTAGGGTTTGCAATTATTGCCTATTCTCAAAAGTCGACGACCTGAGAGTTAATTAATCTGGACTGTCCATCTCGAATATAATAGATTTAAGCAATTAATGTGATTGTATTAAATCTCTGTGGGCAATAAATATTGATTGCCATGAATATTTGTGACTTGTAATGGCCTGCCACGTGTCCAATTTGCTCGATTTGACTTGATCTGGGCAATTATGGTGATTGCAACAAATCTGATTTTGTTAGGATTTGTTAGCACCCATAATTCCAGGAAGATAAGACTTCCACGTGTCTCAATCGTCGTGAAAAGCGCCACGTGTTCTCTATTGGTTCATCTTGGCAGAGCCGCATATGAGTGGGCCGCATGAAGATGAACGACCGCATGAAGATGGACAGCCGCATGGGGATGAACAGCCGCATGAAGATGGATAGCCACATGAGGATAGGCAGCCGCATGCTGACGGGCGGCCGCATAAAGGATGCAGTCGCATGAAGATGGGTAGCCGCATGAAGGGGGCGGCCATATAAAGGGGACGGCCGCATAAATACAGCAGCCGCATGCTTCGGGACTCGGTGGATTCCGCCAGCTGTGAAAAGATTTTCTCCTCTTTCCTAGGAACACGCCTTTATGTCAGTCATTATTGCGCCTTTATGTCAGAGCTGTCATTTGTCAGAGCTGTCAGCCGTCAGGACATTAAATACAGCCAAAGATGAAGGAAAAAGCTGTTGAAGGCCACGTGGCTCTGGGTCTATCCGAGCCGCATAGACGCTTGAGCCGCATGGACCCCTGAGCTGCATGGGCTTACTGAGCCGCATGGAGATCCTTGGCCGCATAGACCTTTCTTTATTCTTTTCCATGCTTCTACAAGACCCCCTTCAAGGTTTTCAATTTGCAAAATTGAAATACTTTGAATAAAAAGCATGGCTATGTATAAACTCCTCTGGCCGCATAGGGTGTTCGGGCCGTATGGACGTCCCAACCACATGGCCTCCTCAGCCGCCTATCCATCTGAGCCGCATTGACCAACCAGCCGCATGGACTGTCTGGTCGCATACATTTTCTAGCCGCATGGGCTTCCTGCCACTTGTGCGTGCCATTAATTGCCTTTAATTCGTTTTAGAGCCGTCTTTTGGGGGAATCCTAAGGGTCGGTTCATTAAATCTTTGGATTTTATGCCCTGGGTGAATCTCCTTTATGAGAGAGGGGGCAAAATCCGAGGAGTCAGTTTTGTTTTGGCTGCAGCACACGACCCGAAGCGGTTATTGGTCTATGTGTCACCCCCCTCTTTTGTCCTCCTATAAATAAGAGGAATTAAGAGAAGAAACTTCTTTACTTTCTCCTTCAATTTAACCCTTTTCCTGTCCTGATTGTCTTCCTTTTCTTCGATCACCGATGGCTCCCAAGAAGACTATTGCGGCGAAGGGTAAGAAGGCGGCGTCTTCGTCGGCTGCGGCGGCGAAGGGCAAGAAAGTTGCTTCTACTTCGACTGTGGTCGCTCCTCCACCAGTCGACGTGCCCGCAGTTGACCCTGGCGTCTACCCTCTATTGCTGGTAAGGACATTACGTGAGCTTAAAACCCTAACTGCTGTGGCTACGTCGCATGCTTTATGCGCGAGCCTTTAATGCAAACTGTTCGAATTGTATGGGCCGCATACATGTCCCATAACTGAGCCGCATGGGATATACCCCATGTTTGAGCCGTATGGGAGTTGTCTTAGTGGGCCGCATGAGCACTTCGTAAACCGAATCACATAATGGCCTGTCCATCAGATCCGCATGAGTCTCTCTGAATCGAGCCTGCATAAGCTCGTCTAAATTGGGTCACCTGAGGCTGTGCTGCATCGAGCTGCATGAGCTTCCCTTTTGGATTGTGCCGCATAAGGCTCTGACCATCTTTTGACTTTGTTTCTTTTTTATCTTTGATTCTTGCAGCAACCCTACCGAAGGCTGAGATCATTGTGAAAGAAGAGTTGCTGCCCCCTTACAAACAAGAATCATCGCTTGTTAAGGAGAAGGTGACACTTGCAGCAGAGGAACAGAAAGGAGAGCTGGCGCCCGTTGCTGTAAAGGAGGAGCCCCAGTCTGACGGCGGTAGTACTGAGAGTTCTGATCCTCCTATTTCGGACGAGGATCTTGCTCAAGTACATCCGTCATATGCAAGATGGTTGAGGGATTGGTATATGCTTCCCCGCAACTAGGATTCGTGGGCCCTCATAAATGTCCGTATTTGTTTTGATACTTCTGTCTATCTTTAGTTGCGGTTTATGTCTTGCTTCTTTTGGCCATCAATGTAATCTTTTCCTTCTTGTCTGAATGAAATAATAGAAAACTTTTCTAGCTTGCTCATGATATGTAGTTATGTGAATGTAACTGATTTTGAACAGAATACATTCGCTCTGTTCTTTGCTTGTAGTAGTTGCCCCAATGGGAGACTTTTTGTGGACCTATTATCCTTGGCGTACCCTGGTTCTGGGTACGGATAATAAGTTGAGGGAGGACCAACATATTTACTCAGAGGTAATAAGGACATGGCAAATATGAGAGTTTTTTCGATGGAGCCTTCCCACTCAGAGGTAATGAGGACATGGCAGGAGTGGGCTCCATGAAGGGGTACATAGAACGACTCAGAGGTAATGAGGACATGGAAGTTCTATTAGAGGGGTGATTTATTTTTGGCGGAAGTGAAACGACTCAGAGGTAACATCGACGTGGTCGTTTTAAAAATTTGTGGATCTGTTACCCTTTTTGTGTACGGAGAGTGCGGGTAGTGGATCATGAGGGAGGAGCTCTTTCAGAGAAATAAGTTCAGAGGTATGGTCATACATGACTTACAATCTGAAAGAGTGATCGAAATATAAGTTCAGAGGTACCTGCGGGTACATAACTCGATAATCTGGGAGATTGTAAATGCGAGTTCAACGGTACCGGAGGGTACATAACTCGGCAATCTAGAATTTGGAGAATGTGAGTTCAGCGGTACCGGCGGGTACATGACTCAATAATCTGGAATTTAGGATATGAGTTCAGCGGTACCAGCGGGTACATAACTTAATAATATGGAATTTGGAATACGAGTTCAGCGGTACCAGTGGGTACATAACTCAATAATCTGGAATTTAGAATATGAGTTCAGCGGTACCAGCGGGTACATAACTCAATAATTTGGAATTGGGAGAATGTCGTTTAGACATAATATTTCTTCAAGAACTTGCCGTTGACAGGCAACATGAGCAAGTCTCCGTTTTGTTTTGCGAGGTGGTAAGCACTGTTGGAGAATACGGCCTCAATAATAAATGGACCTTCCTATTTTGGCTGGAATTTGTCGGCAGTTTTGTGAGTCATGACCATCGGCCTCCGAACTGCCAGAACGAGATCGCCCACTTGGAATGTTCTAATTTTAACCTTCTTGTTGAAGGCTCCGGAGATGCGTGTTTGGTATAGCTCGATTCGTTGCTGAGCCAAGAGGCGCTTTTCATCTAAGGCCTCCAATTCTTGTAACCGGCGACGATAATTATCGTCTGTCGTCAATTGGTAAGTGATAGCGATGCGAAGCGAGGGTATTTGAGCCTCCAATGGGAGAACTGCCTCACTCCCGTACACCAGGAAGAATGGTGTGTTCCCTGTAGCTGTTCGGACTGTGGTACGGTACGCCCATAAACATTCACCAAGCTTCTCGTTCCAGTCGCGTTTGTTGGACGATACGAACTTCTTGAGAAGTTTGATGATTATTTTGTTGAATGATTCTGCCAACCCATTCGCTGTTGGGTTGTATGGCGTTGAAGCAATATTCTGGATGCGGTGCTTATCGCAGAACCGATAGAAGGCGTGGCTTGCGAACTGCGGACCATTATCGTGGATGATCCTTCGGGGCAGTACAAAGCGATAGATAACGTGATGCTTGAGGAAGCTGATCACGTTTGAAGTCTTTACTTCTGCAAGCGGAACAGCTTCCGCCCATTTGGATAAGTAATCCGTGATTGCGAGTATGAAGCGATGTCCTCGGGAAGAAGGAGGAGCGATCGGACCGATGATATCCATTCCCCATGCTTCGAATGACCAGGACGCCACTGTCGGATGTAGAAATTCAGATGGCTGGTGGATGAAGTCCGCGTGGACTTGGCAGGCTTTGCACTTTCTTGTGTAATCTATCGCATCTGCTACTATCGTGGTCCAGTAGTAGCCCATTCGGCAAAGACGGTCTTACAATTTTGGGCCAGGCTGATGGGCCCCGTAGACACCGTCATGAGCTTCGCGTACGGCTTCTTTGGCTTTTGCATTTGACAGACATCGACGCAATAATCCATCGTAGGATCGGCGATACAGCATTTTCATCTCTGTATCGTAGAAGAATCTGAGAGAACGCCTTCTGATAAAGGTGGCTTCCTTTGGGTCCTCCGGCAGAATGTCGTAGACTACGAAGTCTATGAATGGTTGTCTCCAGTCTGGTACTTCTTCGATCGTCTGAGCGGAATAACTCGCCATGACTTGAACGTTGTTCTTGGGACAGACCAGTTCTTGGCCTATCACATCAACCGAATGATGAGTATGATTTGGCACTGCTAGGGAAGTGGCAAGGCCTGCTAGAGCATCGGCTTCGATGTTTTGGAGTCTGGGAATGTGTTCGATAAAGAATCCCTCAAATGATGAAATGATGTTGATTGCTATTTGGTGATAGGGGATCATGTCTTCATGGCGAACCTCGTATGAACCCCGGATCTGATTGACGATTAACTGTGAATTACCGTATGCTTCAAGATATTCTACCCCCAGCTCTATTGCAAGTTGGTGGCCAATGACCAAAGCATTGTACTCGGCCATATTGTTAGAGTAGGGTTCCATGAGGGAGTAAGCACGGCTGATCACTAGTCCGGAAGGAGAAATCAGCACCACCCCGACTCCAACGACGATGTTGCCCTTGGGTCCAGTTCTCGAAGCACCGTCAAAGAACATTCGTCATATATCATCATGGGAGGCTGCATGTGAGTCGGCGACCTTATCTGGGATTCTTTCATATACTCTGGACGACTCCGAGCCTGGGTGGGCTGCTAAAAAGTCTGCCAGGGCTTGACCTTGAACAATCTTTTGCGGGACGAAGATCATATGATAAGGAGACAGCAATATTGCCCATATGGCGAGGCGAAAGCTGAGTGCCCCTGGTTTAGTCATGAGGACCCTGAGAGGATTGACTCGTGAGATCACATGTATGGTTTGTCCTGTGATATAGTGCCACATCTTTTGAATGGCGAACACCAGGGCGAGGCATTCCTTCTCCACGGCGGTGTATCGGTGCTCTGGCCCAATCATCATTCGGTTGAGGTAATATATAACTTGATCATGGCCTGCATCATTGTTTTGTGCTAGCAGAGCGTCGAGGGAATGCTCCATTGCTCATACATAGAGCAGGAATGGTTTTCCAGCAACCGGGGCCACCAGGACTGGAGGGTTTGACAAATATTCTTTGATGTTGTCGAAGGCACGCTGACATTCTTCGTCCCATACGAATGAGACGCCTTTCTTCATGAGATGGGTGAATGACTGACAACGCCCGGAGAGGTTGGAAATGAACCTCCTGATGTAAGCTAACCTCCCTTGGAGGCCTCAAATTTCTTGGAGATTTCTCGGGGGACCCATCTCCATGATTGCCTTCGTCTTCTCAGGGTCTACATGGATACCGTGGGAGGTGATGATGAAACCCAAGAACTTTCTGCTAGATACGCCCAAGAAGGATTTTGTGGGATTCATCTTCAGGTTGTGTGCTCGCATCAGGTCGAATACTGTCCTCAGATCCTGCAGATGGTCTCCCTTACAGCGACTCTTGACGGCGATGTCATCAACATAGCACTCCACGGTCTTGCACAAGTGATCCCTGAAGATGATGCTCATGGCTCTTTGATATGTGGTGCCAGCATTCTTTAAACCGAAAGGCATGACTGTGTAGCAGTATGTGCCAATCGGTGTTCGGAATGGTGTATGCTTTTTGTCGTCAAGAGACATCTTGATTTGGTTGTACCCCGAGAAACCATCCATGAATGACATGCGTTCGAAGCCGTATGTGTTGTCGATCATGATGTCTGTGATAGGGAGGGGAAATTCATCTTTGGGACATGCCTCATTCAGATTGCGAAAGTCGATGCAGTTTCAAATCTTTCCATTGTTCTTGAGGACCGGTACTATGTTGGCGACCCAGTCCGGATGTTGTTCTTCACGAATGAATCCGCTGGCTATCAGTTTATTGACTTCGGCTTCGATCGCATCCAAGATGCCCGGGCGGAAGCGTCGCTGTTTTTGTTTGACCGGCTTTGCATCTGGCCGAATGTTGAGCTTGTGAAGGGTAACCTCGGGGTTTAGTCCCTGAGGTGTCTCTTTTCGGAGGGATTTGTCAAAGCGAGTCTCCTTCGGCCTAGGTTTGTCGGTCGTCGGAGGCTGAGAAGGTCCTGGAGCGTCAGCAGTAGCTGGCTGATGATCTTCAGTCGAATTATCAGCCACAGGTTAGGATTGTGCCCCAGACCGGGTAATGCCAGCCGTGACTTCTTCGACATCTGCCGAGATTGTGCGGCAGGATCTGACTTTTCCACTCTTTTTCATGCGAATGGAAGGTGGTGTGGACTGAGTCACCTCAAGTACCTGGTCCGGATGGACCCACATGACCTCCTTCCATAATGTGGTGAGGGGCACTAGACCAGCAGCCTGATTCCAAGGAGGTGGAAGATTAGCAATCTTTATTGTCGCTAGAGGGATGGGTACTACACCGTCTTGAGTCTTTGTTGGAGGAAAGCTGCCGAATTGTATGGACACCATGTTGGCCGCTACGGTTACTTCCTCGAAATCGATGGCCAGAGCCTTCGAGTCGATGAGATATTGGATGTATCGTTTCAATTGGTAGCAGTCATGTGTAGCATGGTTGACGTAGCGGTGGTAATGGCAGTACTTTGGGCTCTCTATTTCTGCCGACCGAGGTTCTCGTCTTGGTGGAGGGAGCTGAATTCTATCTCCTTGTATGAGCATGTCCAAGATGGGCTTGACATGACCGTCTTCGAAGGAGTAGGTCATTTACGGCCATTATTTGTCTACCGGTTTTGACTCAGGTTGCTGGGCTATGTCGGCCACCATAGCCTACTTACCCTTGTTGTCCCGATTGTTGGAGGAGTTACCACCATTGTTGTCATTGGTATTAGGGCGTTTTCCCTTATCCTCTCCCTCCGAGATGTGCAATCCCAGTTGGCGAGCCTTCTTCAACCGTTCTTCGGTGCTAGTGGCACTGATGATAAACGTCTTCCAGTCCTTAAATTAACTTTTACCCATCCAGAGACTGATTGTTGGGAGCAATCTCTTTTGGCAAATTTTAATCAAGGAGGAATCCGGATTACCAGACGGTAACTTTATTGTGGTTTGGCGAAACCGCTCAATATAGTTCCTTGTCAGCTCCTTCTTCCCTTGAACGACGTCCATGAGGGTGGACATCGTTACGTCTTGTCCTACTTCGTAGAATCTCTCCAAGAACATGCGCTTGAAGCTGGCGAAGGAGTGGATGCAGTTGTCTGGCAGGTTACGGTACCAGTCGAAGGCGACCCCTTCCAAGGCCACGATGAATAATCGTGTAAGGATGGCATCGTCATAGGGCAGATGGTCGGTGGTGACCTCGAAGTAAGTGATGTACCGACTTGTGGAGGTCTTCCCATCGTATGGATTGATGTTGAACGGCTTATATCTTGGTGGGAAGGGGACATCTCTCCATGCAGCATGGTATGGTTATCGTATCCTGAGGTCTTGGCAGTTTTCTCAGGCGTGGAACATGGCTCAGAGCTCCTGGACCTCTCTTCTTATCTCCTTGGCCTCGTCTACCGCAGTAGGAGCCGACATTTCAGGAAGATTATTGCCCGGGTTCGGTGCCGCTGAGTTCGAGTCTGCATTGACCGCGGGACCCAAGTTTGTTTGGCCAAGCGTCCCTCCTTGCAGAGTAGGGAGGGCTGCTTTGATCTCGTCCACCGATTTGACCAAAGTGCGCAGTATGGCCTCCAGAGTGTCAATGCATTGGCGATCACTGGGATCATCTTATTCGTCGTTTGTCATGAATGTCGTTCTGACATGAGTAGAAGTGGAAGGGACGGTGGATGACGTGCCCTCCGAATCATATTCCTGTACCGAGAAATCATCGGGGTATGTGGGAATGTCTTCCTCTGGTTCGGACTCAGAAGGAACAGTACCCCCAGCTTCCGAGTTCGCTCGTCTTGGGAATTGTGGACGTCTTCGGTGACGTCAGGATTTGCTGTATCTAATGGGAGAGTTGTTTCCCCAGGCTCGTCTTCTTGGAACATCGGATTGTCGTGAATGTTCGGAGGAGTGCTTTCCCCAGTTCCGGCAACCCCCAGTGACGTGGATGATGAACCTCCTACTGTAGCAGACTTCGTCTTTGAACGGGTACCTTAGAAAACTTTGGTGATGTGCAACCGCTTAGACGACAGTCTCTTAGTCATAGTGGTTGAAATCTTTGAACTGGAAACGTTTGTCTTCTTCCCTCTCCCATCGGCGAGGATTTTCTGAGCAGAGTTGCAGGAGACGACGGGAAGTGCCTCATCCTCTGAACATGGTTGTTGTAGTCTTTGGAAGATGGACTGCCGGTCTTCTCATACCGTCGCGTTATTGTAACAGCAGTTGACGATGATTTGGGTGCAGTGACGTCCGTGGGAGGACTCTTTGGACCTCGAGGCCTCTTCTCTTTCCTTGCTCTTGTGGAGGATAGCCTCACGCAAGTCAGACGGGTCTGAAACGACCATGTTTGCTCCCTGGATTTTGGGAGACTCTTGGGAACCACTCTGTCCGTTTGCCGCCGGGGGCTGGACTCGAGTGGTTCTGTACAACTTCCCATCAAAGGCCCGCATAACGGTATGTGGAATGCTCGGATGGTCAGAGGTCGGGCCAGCGGACTGAGCTTGCCAAACTCGCGCTGCCCTAGACTTCTTCACTCTAGTGCATGAGGGCACATAGTAGGAAGAGTCAAAGTGGTGCTGGAGAGAGTCAGACATATTTTCTCGGGAGCACGAGAGATCAGGAGCATAGAAGAGGCGATCGAAGACTGAGCCGCGTGGAGCAGGCGGCATGCAACTGGAATCAATAGTCTTCATGCGGCTGGCAGTCGTAGCCGCATGGGCTTTCTTCATACGGCTGGAAGTCTCAGCCGCATAAGTCTTCTCCATGCAGCTGGGAATCCTGGCCGTATGAGTGTTATGCATTCGGCTGGCAGTTTCGGCCGCATGGCCATCATGCATGCGGCTGGCAAGTTTGGCCGCATGAGTCTTCGTCTTGCGGCTAGTGCCTTTGTTCGGCTTCTTCCTAGAGCACATAGAATCACTCTTTGCCCCTGCAACTCCAGCATCGTAGTGCTTTCCTCTGTCGGACTTGGGGACAGCAGAGTCTTCTATGGCTTGAAGTGGGGCCGCATGAGAGTTGCCATCGCCGTCTTGGGCAGCAGAGAGTGCTCCGTCTAGAGCTTAGGGAGGTGTAAATGATTTTGGCCTCCACTCCCTGCGAGCCTTCATTGTGCGGGTTCGCTTCTGGACCTGGCCAGCACTTCCGTCGGAGAGTATTTCTTCAAATACCTGTTGGTCGAAGCGGACGACCATCTTCTGTTGTGTGGAGCCAAGTTTGGCTGCATCCGATTGCGTCACCAACTCCTCAGCCGTGGAGAAGTTTGTCCCCAGCAGAGTCGCCATTGTGTTTGCCATGAAATATAAAAGAACAGAACCATTATCGGAGGACTGGACTTTTACTTCACAATACAAACTCGCTTGTACAAAGAAAGCCTAGGGACGAAAACCTAGGTACAGCAATCTAAGTACAATTGTTTATTTTAGATTCTGGGGGTGACGATAGAGGCTCGGGAAAGCAATAGCAGCTCTGCCTTACTCCTTGGACGATCGGGTGCAGCCTTGGCTCTGGAGAAGAACTGCTTGGCGTTGATGAAGAAATGCTCTCCTTGTTCTCTCTGTATATGCTCCTCTGTCCTTTCGATCTCTGTATATTCTTTCTCTGATTCTCTGGATCCTTTCGCAAGGGAATGGCACCTTGCTATTTATAAGAGTGGGGCGCCTCATTAGGGTTTGCAATGATTGCCTATTCTCAAAAGTTGGCGGCCTGAGAGTTAATTAATCTGGGCCGTCCATCTCGAATATAATAGATTTAAGCAATTAATATGATTGCATTAAATCTCTGTGGGCAATAAATATTGATTGCCATGAATATTCACGACTTGTCATGGCCTGCCACGTGTCCAATTTGCTCGATTTGACTTGATCTGGGCAATTATGGTGATTGCAACAAATCTGATTTTGTTAGAATTTGTTAGCACCCATAATTCTAGGAAGATAAGACTGCCACGTGTCTCAATCGTCGCAAAAAGTGCCACGTGTTCTCCATTGGGTCATCTTGGCAAAGCCGCATATGAGTGGGCCGCATGAGGATGAACGGCCGCATAAAGATGGGCAGCCGCATGGGGATGAATAGTCGCATGAAGATGGACAGCCGCATGAGGATAGGCAGTCGCATGCTGACGGGCGGTCGCATAAAGGTTGTAGCCGCATGAAGATGGGTGGCCGCATGAAGGGGGCGGCCGCATAAATACAGCAGTCGTATGCTTCGGGACTCGGTGGATTTAGCCTACTGTGAAAAGATTTTCTCCTCTTCCCTAGGAACACGCCTTTATGTCTATCATTATTGCGCCTTTATGTCAGAGCTGTCATTTGTCAGAGCTGTCAGCCGTCAGGATATTAAATATAGCCAAAGATGAAGGAAGAAGCTGTTGAAGGCCACGTGGCTCTGGGTCTATCCGAGTCGCATAGACGCTTGAGCCGTATGGACCCCTGAGCCGCATGGGCTCTCTGAGCCGCATGGAGATCCTTGGCCGCATAGACCTTTCTTTATTCTTTTCCATGCTTCTACACCTTTGAAATAAACTGTCCTCCTTTGATTTTATCGCTTCCTTCTCAGTATTGATTTTCTTGTTTGGTCTGTCTTCATGATGGTTACAGAGACACGATCTCATCGTCCCGGCCAAGAGGATACTGCCGAGAGGTCTGCCACCTCTCGTCCGACTCATCAGATTCCTAAGACCGTAGCTCCCCTTATACCTCCACCTGTTTGGAGGCTGACCCCAGTTATTCCTAAGATGCTTCAGACGCAGCAGCAGCCACCTGCAGGATTGGTTGATGCTGTACACCTTTTTTTCCTTAGTAGAGCGGATCTTGGAGTCACATCAGCAGCAGTAGCAGCGCCAGACTGCTGACTTTCATCAGGGCATAGACAATGCCCATCAACTGGTCAGGACGACCGTGGAGCGGGTGACTGTACAGCCACAGGAAGGCCAGATCCAGCAGTATCAGCAGCGGATGCCAGGCATCCAGGATTTCCAGAAGATGCGTCCTAGGGACTTTCGAGGCACAGAGGGGATCCTATATGCCGATGATTGGATCGAGCATATCGAGGAAATATTTCGACTGGCGGAGATACCAGCCCGACTTCAGATCGAAGCGGCATGCGGCCAGATACAGGACCTGGCCCACACTTGGTATCAGACGTACCCTAGAGTAGGAACCAAGGGACAGACTTGGGTAGCCTTCAAGAAGCTGTTCAAGGAGCAGTTTTTTCCAAACGTAGTACTGGGAGGCATAGAGCAGCAGTTCGAAAGTCTGGTTCAGGGGAACTAGACAGTCGAGGAGTATGCAGGAGAGTTCTGCCGGCTGAGCAGATTTATTGAGGATCTGAGCGAGACGACGAAGGCGAGGAAGTTCCGCATAGGTTTGATCAGGGAGGTCCGGTCCTTGACCAAGAGTGACCGAGATGCTACTTTTATGAGGATCCTAGCAGAAGCTATGGCAGCAGAGGACGACCTAGGGCTAAAACTGAAGAGAGGTCGGGACTTTCACGGAGCCAGTAGCAGTACAGACCAGGCCAAGAGGCCTCATGTACAGATTCAGCAGCAGCAGCAGAGGCCTGTTCAGCAGCTTCAGGATCAGGGACGTACATATTTCCATCAGGCACCCAAACAGCGACAGGATGCTATGTGCAACTTATGTAAGAAGATAGGTCATTGGTGGAACGACTGCAGGAAGAGGCTGGGTATGTGTTTACTTTATGGTTCAGCAGAACATCAGTATATGGAGTGTCCCAAGAACACGACACCATTAGCTCAGACAGCAGCAGAAGTTAGGGCTCCGACAGGACAACAGAGGGGACCACCGTTGCAGCCTCAGCAGCAGAGGGTTGTCCACCATCAGCAGCAGGCCAGAGGAGGAGGCCAGCAGGGGCGAGCTTTCGCCATGACATTCGAGGATGCACAGGCAGTAGGAGGGATGCTTGCAGGTTCTGTTCTTTTCGATTTCATTCCTACCTTTGCCTCATTATAAACTATCTTGAAATTCGATTCCGAATCCAATTCTGACAATTACTGTCTACCTTCTTCTGCTTGTTGATAAATTGGATGCTTAGTATTTAATAATGATTTGATTTCTATCGAGATAAATCGTATGGGCTAGGTCGCTTCAGTTATGGGATCTAGAATCTTCTATAGTCATATTTGCTAGCTTAGTGAGGACATATAGTCTGATTTTTGACGTATTTATCGTGTGTGGGAATTGAAGGTTTTCGCAGCCAAGCATGCGGCAATGAAAATTTTTTAAATACCATGATTCTAGAGGTATGTACCTTAGTTGGGGACTCTATGATATATGGTAGCCTTGCTTACAATTTGATAAAGATTTTGAGTATCATAATTTTGGACAGACACATATGATTATCGGATTGTATGATTTAGAGACTTTGATTGATTGGGGGTTTGACATATAAGGAGTACGACCAACCTAAATTTCGAGGACAAAATTCTTCTAGGGGGTAGACTTGTAACCCACTTTTCTAAAATGAGGGTAATTTTGAACTTTTATAATTTTGATTATTCAATAATAAGATTTAATTCATGTTATGATTTTTAGTGATTTTAATTAATT
The DNA here is from genome assembly GCA_029216955.1 of Iris pallida. Lineage (NCBI taxonomy): Eukaryota > Viridiplantae > Streptophyta > Magnoliopsida > Asparagales > Iridaceae > Iris > Iris pallida. The sequence goes on along the minus strand of JANAVB010039439.1, from coordinate 95,965 downwards.
TAAAACTATTTAAAATATTGAAATATGATTTTGATGGCTAACTAGTGTAACCATAGAATTACTAAGCCTAGAGACTAACCATGACCATGGTAGTCTAGTCATGTGATTAGAATTTTAAATTACCACTTTTTAGCCTAAGGGTATTTTGGTCATTTTTGTCTTTTAATGAGAATAAATTTTGATTAATTAATTAAGTGCTAATCTATTTGTTAAGCCTTAACCTAGAAGTTTCCCTAACCTAGATATTAGTCATGAGCCTAGATATTAGATTAGAAGCTTCCATCATGACAAGGTTTGGAATATCTAGATATTATTGTAGTATGATATTTTCCCTTATGATATTTGTAGAAAGAAAGCCTTAGGATTAAATTGAACCAATGATTGGAGTTAAAATTATGTGGAGAAGCCTTACCACCCATCTACATCTAAACCCTAACCCTAGTCCTTTCCAACAGCCATTAAGAGCTCCCTTCCCTTATTTAAACATCTCTTCACAAATTTTTTGCCTCTTTTTAATACCTGCAAAGAACCCTAATTTGTTCTTCCCTAAATTCCTCCCCCTTTATCCAAATTGATCCCAAATTGATGCTACTCTCTGGCATTGAGTTTCATTTCAGTAGAGGAGGCTAGTGGAGGCTTGCTAGTAAGGATTTGAAGAGCATTTGGCCATAGCTTGTGGAGGGAACAACTCACTTAGGAGCCTTTTCATTGAGTTTGAACTCTCAATAGGTAAAACACTACAAACCCTAATGAATTCCTGATTTCTTTCCATAGTTGAATCATCTAGGTGTCCCCTAGCTGTAGAGTGAGTTTGGTAGGATCTCGTGTCCATTAAGTATGCGTATCGGATACGTATCGGTGTTTTTAAATAAGTGTTTGATAAAATGCCTAAGTAAACTTTTTGTTATTGTTTTTCAAAACTAATTTCACTTTTGTGTAGCCCTATAGGTGTGTTTTGAATCCCCCAGGGACTGAGCACAATTTTGTATCCATTTCGTGTACAAAACTGGATAGGAACCTGTGCACGAGACCGTGTCTCAATCCCCTGCTACCCGACCCTGTTTGCGGTTACGACATGCCACGTGGACTCGTGCCACTTGGCACGAGGGTGGGGGCAACCACTGACATGCTACCCCTCGAGTTTGGCATGATTTTGTGTTGTGTCGAGAGAGCAATCGCACGCGCACTGATTTTACACTGTGTGTACAGTCAACACTTTGAGCCACTGCTACGGCCATCGTGTCGCACACAGACATGTTGTGGACACAAACTAAGGTGACGACTACCTAGACCTATCCATAGTAAACACGTGTACACGAGCACGACACGTATCATGCTCTGTGTCGTGTCCAATTTGGCCTGACATGGCAGCACGATGCTGCTGTCAATACTTCTGATACACTGCATTTCCTTGTATTTGGACACTTCGTGTCCACTTGTATGGACACAAACACTTCTTTCTGACACGTTATTATGTAGGGAACACTCCTATGCACCTAATTTTGGATTCATTGATGTTGGGTTTCGAATTTCAAAAAACGAATGGCTCCCTGTTACACTTTACAGTAATTATGAAGAACTGGTCGATTTTGGATTTTCAAATTTGGTTTTAAATGTCAAAAACTGATTCAAATCTAGGTGTTAAGTTTGATATAGGAAATTGTTCTTTGTATTCGATTAACTGACTGATTTTCTATTTGAGTTTTGGGATTTCAATTTGGTTTTCGAGATGGATTAACTGATACTTCATGTTCTGATACTGAAAATAAATTGAACCTGGAATTCATTTTGGGGTTTTTGATTTTGGTAATAATTTGGATATGTTCACTGTTACTTGTTTCATTTACTGATATATTATTGATAATATGAAAACCTGGAAATTGGTTTAAGTTGTTTAAATGTAAAACTATTCACTGTTTGAAGATTCGAATTTAGTTTTCAAATGTAAACTTGAGTTCTAAGTTGAGTTTTTTTTTTTGAACTTGAGTTGAATTAATATCTGAATACCTGAGATTAAAACTGAAATTGAATGGCACATATAAAACTGAGATTTTATTGTAGAATGTTAAACTTACCAACATATAAAACTGAGAATGGATGATAATGTGAAAACTGAGTTTTTGAGTTTGAATTTGTATGTCAATTTATTTTTGTATATATATACTGAGGTTTAATTGAACCTTAGAATAATACGTATAAACCTGAGTTTACTTTTGAACCTAAGAAACACTACATGCCACACCCCCCATGTTCAGCCTCTCTAAATCACTGTCCACTCCCTTTCATCCTTCTATTTTCCTTTCTTTCCCCTTTTATGCATATACATGTATGTATGCAAATATTTATGTATGTAATGCATACATGTATGTAATGTAAGCATGTATGTAATGTATGTAATGTACACATGTATGTATTGTAAGCATGTATGAATGTATATATGTATGTTATGTATCCATGTATGTAATGTGTGGATACATGAATGCAATGTATGTATGGATACATGAATGCAAATATGTATGTAAATTACAAATGTAATGCAAGTATCTATGTATGCATGTAGGTAAGCTAGTGTATTGGTAATATAGGCATACATGAATGCATGAATAATGTAAATATGTATCTGTGTATGCAATGTATCCATATATGTAGTGTATATATATTGGCATGTGATACTTTCCTTAGTATTATAGGCTAAGTTTTGGTTGTGGTTTAGGCTATAGGCTTGGGTCCTATAGCATATATTTAGTTTAGATATAGTTGTGTATATGTGCTATACATATATGTGCCTAGATTGGTCAGCCTAGAATGGTTGGACTTAGACTCTATGGATGTTGACAATAGTTGACCATTGACTAATTGACCTTGATAGCCTAATTTGACCATGTTGACTAGAGTTGACCCCAAACCTTAGAATTTGACCTATGTTGACTTGGTTTGACCCAGAGTTGACCAAGAGTTGACTTTGACCTAGATTGACCTAGAAATCATGTAGATGTATTGTACACTTCATTTATAACCCCTTTGTATACATCATGACTTGTGTTGCTCTAAATAGGACCCAGATACCTCGTTTCAGATAGTATATTCTCACAGACATTCAGATCACAGGCGAGTACATTCTCTGATCGTTTTATACTTGTCACGACTTACATTCTTGCTCTAGATCACTTTACTTGATGCTGTCACGATTGTTATCACGGATTGGTACTATATGGATCTTCTCTTACGATGTTATCTCCCTCGGGTACATAAAATACATATCGTCATGTGCTTTTCACGAACATATTATATTTATTGTACACCCCTATTCGTGTATACTCTTGTACAATCTTGTACTCTCATGATCACATGAGCCCATGGATAAACTATTGTACAGGCAACGTAACTTGATTGGATCCTTGTATATTGATTGGGGAGGGTGACTACGAAATGGTTATGCGATCAAATCCCCTATTGTATAAAATATTATATATGTCCATTGTGCCCTCGTGTATAATGGAGTCCCATTTATTGTATAACCTAACCTGTTTACATAATCATATTGTGCTCTAAATTACTAGTCACTTACAGTTTTACTTATCATGTATATATTTCCAGTTTGCAAATATCTCTTATTTTTATGTACATCTTCTTACAGTTCATGTATCTTACTCTTTTGCATGCTTTATATTTCCTGTCTTGATATGAACTGCGTGAGATGTATTGTGCTTGCTCATGTCCTGACTGGACCTGTTGAAAATATTACATATGATCCTGAGGACTTCTACCAAACCTACTATGGAGCCCATCTAGACGGCACCTGTGAGTTGGTCCCACAAGAGGATCCAGCTCTAGCTGAGGACGTCATCCCTACTACTTAGACTAGATTAGCTAGGCCTTATCTTATTTTTATTATGTTATTTGTATTGACTTTAGAATTATCCATGACAATGGCCCCCAGTTTGTGATCCATGCATTCCATTAATTTTGTAACAGAAATCGAATACAAAAAGTAGCATCAACGGGTTACAACCCTACAGCCAAAGGGCTAGCCGAAGCATTCAACAAGACAATCGTTAAGTTACTCAAGAATGTCGTATCTTCTAATAAGCACAACTGGAATGAGAAACTCGACGAATATCTACGGGCATACCGTACGACTGTTCGCACACCTACTGGCAACACACCGTTCTCTCTTGTCTACGAAAGCGAGGTGGTTCTCCCCCTGAAAATCTTGATTTCGTCTCTACGGGTGGCTGTTACTAATCAGCTGATAGACGAAGACAATCAACGCCATCAGCTACATGAGTTAGAAGCGTTTGATGAAAAGCGTCTACTAGCTCAGCAACGTATCGAGCTATATCAAGCTCAAATTTTCGGAGCCTTCAACAAAAAGGTCAAGAAAAGGACATTCCAAGTGTGTGACCTAGTCTTATCAGTTCAAAGATCGATGGTGATGACTCACAAAGTCGTGCAAGTTCGAGCCCAAGTGGAAAGGGCCTTTTGTCATAGAGACAGTCTATTCCATGGTGCATATCAGGTGGCCAAACCCAATGGCAATTTGTTGATAATGCCGGTCAATAGCAAGTTTTTAAATAAGTACTATGTCTGAAATCTGTCAATATGTATTTTTACATCCCCAACAAGTGCCTATGAACTCGCCAAAGTCGCTCACTTTCCATTGTCCCCTTAGAAAACAACCATGTTCACATTACCTCTGAGCTGTTTTCTACGCCCCGACAAGGTCGAATCCTACTGTTAAAGTAAGATGTCATTTAAAAAGTTTACCATGTACATATTTGTAAGCCCCCTGAATTTTAGGTTTATTTTAAATTTTCTTAATGAATTATTTTCAATAAATATTTTACTACTTAATTGTTTTGATCATTAATGTTCTTTTTCGTGACTTTGAATTCTGGAGCGTCAGGGATGCCAATCTCTGAAAACTCTCGTTATGGATTTTGTAGTAGACATGATTATCTTCTTTTTGATATATCATGTCCGACTTAAACTCGTTCCCTTGTGCTCTTTTTGCATCGCGCAACTTCGGGTCAATTTAGACCATTTTATCGATTAAATGATTATTAATTGAATTCCTACTTTTATCTTTGATCATCGTTTGCACGTTACCGTGACTTTTAATTTGGGAGCACAAGACCAGTCGTTTCCTCAGAACCAACTTCTCATGTATGATTAACTTGAGACGTTCTACACCCATGACCTTCGTGTCCCACTCAGACACTCCATTTTGTGCTTCATTTGCTTCGCACAACTTTCGGGTCAGTTTAGGCCAATTAATTATCTACCGTAAAAGCTGATTTAATTTTCAATTTAATTTTGGGACCCGACATCGATCCAACCTGTCAACCCAAAGTATGGACATGGCCCACATGAAGCCTACTACCCACATGACGCTTGTGTCCCATTTATTTGAGTCTCCACATGTTACTTATTTACCCATGATCATAAATATCTATTTAAATTCAATTATTGCACCATGTCCGATTTTGACCCAACCCGGCTCAACCGAACCCAAACCCAAGCTCCTTGTTGTCCTCTAGTGACTACCCAAATACCCCACATAAATTTCCTCTTTTTCCTATTTAAAAATATCTCTTCCTCTCTCTACTTTACAAATATCTCATTTTTATCTCTTATATATATATACACATATATATAAATATCTCTCTTTCTCTCTCTCTTTACTAACACCTACACACACACACACCCTCTCTCTAACCGACTTCTCTCTCTTTTATTTTATAATATCTCTCTCTATTCTCACTCTCTCTCTCGCTCTTTCTATATATTATATATACACACACACACAAAAACATATATCACTCTCCCTCTCTCAACAGCACACTCTCCCCCCTACTCCACAGCCTCCTTCTTCATCTCCTCCTTCCTTCTTCACTCCATCATCATCATCATCCTCACACCACCACCATTAACAAACCACCACCACCATTAACAAACACACCACCACCACCGAACATCACGGCCACCCCCGCCGTACCTACGCCTGGCCCGCCGCCGCGTACAGAGTAGCATGCAGCAGCAGCTGTAGCAGCATGCAGCAGTAGCAGTAATAGCATGAGCAGCAGCAGCAACTGCCACTACAGCTGCACGACGCCACCGTCGTCGTCGCGTACCGCCACCGTGAGCTCATCCCCTGCCCGGCGAAGCTCCGGCGACCACCCCCGGGGCAGCGCCTCCTTCCCCGACGTGCTACGTACACGATTCATGCGTTTTGAACAAAATCTAGGCGTAACGCGCGCGGGATCGAAGTCAAAATCTTGTTTCGGGATAGTGATTCGTGCACATTTTTCGGGAGATCCGACCGCTGGAATGGCGAACTCTTTGCTCCGTCACAATCTCGGAATATAGCTCTTCTTTCTCCTCAAATTTCGTCCGTTAATTTTGTCGTTTGATACATCAAAATCGGCCACCAAGTTGACCGTTTAAATTGTACTATTTTTGGACAGTTTTGCGGAGCCAACTTCGTCAGCTCGTAACTCCGCCGTCGCAGCTCCGTTTAGCGTGCCACCAGTTTCTGTGCACAGTTGGTATAACCCTCTTCCTGTCCCTTAAGTTTCGTTTCATTGTGAGCACGTTTGGTTGGTCGAATTTGACGCCAAAGTTGGTCGTCCAAATTCTTAATTTTACACTTGTAAAATTCCATTTTTAAACCCGGGACTCCGGATTCAATTTCTGACACCACCAGTAGACTCGTGGCATCGTTCTAGTATTTTTTTCATATAAAGTTTGCTTGATTTGGAGAACGTGGGCCCTGGCACGCATTTCAGTGCAAAATGGGTCCCACAATCTGCGTCAACGTGTCATTTTGAGATCGTCTCATCAGAATCCAGTTCTGGATATACCGTTGAGTTTGTGTCGTCATTCTGGACTCGTTGACATGTACTTTGTTGGATTTTATGGACTTTGGCTTCGACACGCATTTTCGTGTAAATCGGATACTAATATCTAGGTCAACGGACCATCTTGTGATCGGATCATCGGAATCCCATTTCGGACATACCGTTGGGTTCGTATTATCATTTTGGATTCGTGGACATATAATTGGCTAGGTTTTGTATACTTCTATCATAATATGTTTTTCGGTGTAAAGTGTGTCCAACGGCGGACATCATTTTGACCCAAAATTATCGTTTTGCTCCTGTATCCAAATTAAACTTATGGGTATGCTATCCTAGCTAATTTGACCAATCTGGACGCGTTGGTGATATTTGTTTTGTCATCCGACGACATCTGTAGATTTTGTTTATGTGTCATCCTTAATTTGTAATTAATTATTATTATTAGTGTATATATTTACATGTTTGGACTTTGTAAACCTCTAAAATGATCTTTGTGTTTCTAAGGGTTCTAATGGTTGGTTATAGGCTTAGTGTCACCCCAAATTGATTTTTTATGCTAGGACATCCCTTAGCTAGTATCCAGTTAGGAGTCGTGTCACACCACTAGTGTAAAATCTTGAACATAGCTTAGAACTGAGATTGTGTATCATTTTGATAGGACACCGGACATCTATATCTTCATACTCGTATTCTTGCCTTGCTCGAGGCGAGTACCCCTACAAACTTTATTTTACTGCATATGATAATGAATTGAGTATGAACCATGTTAATACAGTGATTTAAACTGAAAATCGTATCTTACAGGTTTCTATATATCTAGCGTATGCTTCACATGATTTAATTATACTGCTCTCAGTACATACCATGTTTTAAATTGCTCTCAGTACCTGCCATGCTTATATTGTTTCCAATATCTTTCACATGTTTTATACCGTTCTCGTATCTTTTACATATTTTATACCGTTCTCGTATCTCTTACATGTTAGAATCTGGGTTATGGGAAAACTGATAGTTGGGTACGTGATCATGCCCCCTCTACCGTAGCAAGCAAAGTTTTATTTTATATGTTACTACGCTGTAGGCCTTTTCCTCAAAGCAGATTTGTGCGTATGTACATCTATCGCCGTATCACTTGTACGAAAGTACATTTTATTATGTGCCCCTGCACATTGTATACCTATTGACGATCACGTACCTGCTCCAGTTTTAAATTCTAGATATACATATGTCACCATGACAAATGTATTCCTGACATAATAGTTGTGATATGACATAATTGTGATATGACATGAGATAGATTGTGATATGACATGATTGTGATACGATATGAGATATGACACGATTCTTATTTATTATATCTCTTTTCATTCCATGCTCAGTAAGTTTAGTTTGTAGAATCAGTACTTGCTCCCGTCCTGACAGGATAACGTTGTAGGCATAATTTCGAAAGAAGATTTGGTCTGTGATCTTTTCCATGGACCCACTACAGAGGACCAGGCTCTTGCTCCCGAGGAAGTCCCCGCAGGGAACCTTGCTTGGTAGTCTCGCTTAGATTCTTTTTGGCTTAGTTATTGAACTGTTTAGACAATATCATGTAGTCACTGGAGTTTGTCTCCAGTTTGATACTTTGGAAGTGTATTATTAAGTTTGTACTTATTTTACTTTCGCTTATAGATGTTGTGTTGTGATAAACCTATTAAATGTGATATTAGAACTGTTAGCAGCTTAGATCCTTTATTGTCTATTCTTAGAACAGCTTAGTATGCTTTAACCAAGCGTAGGCTGGACATGGCTCGGCCCAGTCCAATAATTTGGGTAACGGGTCGTGACATATTTTTAGTGGCAGCCCATGCAGGACAACACTTAAGTTGTTTGGTTACGTTATTGTACCAAGCATGCCTGCAACTAGGATCTTAGGACAACTTGTTAACACTAGGGACAACAATTAGAACACCTAGAGGATATCTAGGATTGCAACATAGGAAAAATCATCACAGCAAAGGATCGTTAACTATATTTAGTATCTTGCTTGAAATTCAGTGAATTATAATTTTGACCAAGATAGTACCCTTGGGATGACCCCTGAGGATCTCACTCAAAATCTTACCTCGAAATCTGTTTCCACTTGTTTCCATTTACTCTTCTTTAAATTCGTTGTTGAATTTGATTTTTGATTTTCGTTGTTGACTTTGATCTTGCATCGTGATAAATTTTGTGGATTGCATTGTGATATATCCTGATAAGGTAAATGTCTGCTTTATTTATGGAGTTTAGAATTTATTGCAGCCATATTAGCTGGTATGACAAAAACATAGGGCCTGATTTTGGGTATACTTATCTTAGTTATGGAATTTAGATTTTCTCACAGCCATACCGATTGGCGTGGCGAGGATTCTAGATAACATGATTATAGGGTGTATACCTTAGTTATGACTCTATCGTTTATTGCATCTAAGCTTACTGGTGTGGCAAAAATTCTGGCAACATGGTTTCAGGAAGACGTGTATGGTTATCAGATCACATCTCAACTTGGTTCACTTTGTTATGACCGAATGAGAAAGAATAATTTATTATCATCATTCATCCCCGTCTTGATTAACTCTTTTCTATCTACATCCACAACTAGGATTATAGGTTCTCTAGGACTCTCCAACATGATTGCTTTCATGTTATCTTTTTGGACATAATTATTTTTGTGTTCTATCTTTCCTATGATTTGACTAAACTCTTCTTCGTTAACCTCTTGGGTAATTCTTCTCGTCTTTCTCGGTAATTGTTGGAAACGCCTTATAAATTGATCCAAGGAAGGTTCGAAAAATTAGATTTTAACCTTGTGTTACGAAATCGAGAGTTTTGCGACCAGAGAAATACTAACGAGGCAGGACTTCAGATGACGGCATCATGGTTACATATGTTTCACGGATCTTACTTGAACCATACCATGTGTATTTGATTACTATTTTATGGATTTAGCCAAGATAAGTTCCAGAACCTGTATTATCTGCTGTGCACTGCAGCCATCCGTCGTATTACGGAACAAAGAAGTTATTTCAGCCAGATGCACACTGACTTGGCAATAACTTAACGTGACCTAATCGCGGAGGTATATGGTTCTCGAGTTTTACCTCAACTACGTCCTATGCATCTCGTTGTCTTCGTACCATTCTTGGAGATATTTCGACAAACTTTTCTGTCTTGCTTGACCCTTTAACTTGTATGGACACTGTTATGGATTGCTTGACCCAGTCTTAGGCCTTGTTACCTTCTATTTTGATAAACAACCGAAATAGCCAAACCTTGTTAACTGATTCTATAGTATAACTATAAATGTATTGTGTGTTTGTGATAAATACTTTTCCTAGGAATTGGTTAGATTAAGCTTATAGGACAAGTATAAGTGACTAACTGTAGTAGACTTGGAAACCATTAAGAACGATTTATTGATAGTATAAATTGATGATAAGGTATCTAAGATGGAGAAATGAGATAGTATATTGTTATGACTATGGATTGAGGATTAAAATCTTGTGCTTAGAATTTGAGGATTGAGCATGAAAGGACTTTGATGACCAAGCAATTATTGGTTGTCTACAAGCTAATTACATGTGATTATAGGGTATATCAATATGTGGAATGGTATAAAATAAGTTAGAATGAGATATAATATTGCGTACGAGATCGGAAAGATATCAGTTAAAACGACAAAGAACAAGGCAAAGACATGTACATTGGTAATTAATAAAGCGGGAGTTTGAAATTGAGGATATATATTCGGAGGAGTTATTAAGTAAAAAAGAAGAAGGCTCTACGCCAAGGATAAGTATTGAACGTACAATTTTAAGGAGAAACTGTAGGAAAGGATTAACGATAAATAATGCAAAGGGCCTGTGGATTGATAGAATAAGGATACTTATGATATGATAAGGAAATCAAGTATTTACAATTGAGGTTGGAAATATGGTTGATGATTAAGCATTTTAGGCTTATAGATATACCCAGAGAATGACCTATAGTTTAGGGTATACATAAAGGTTTCATATTAGTATGGAAGATTCTAAAGGATATATGACGTAGTTTATGATAGAAGGACCTTGTTGAACTTGAAACAAAAAGATTGTAAAGAGAAACGGAAGAGATGATCACAAGGATAACAGATTGAGTATCGAAGCCAGAGCAGCTACATGTTATAGTTTGACCTATTGGATGATTTTAAATTTCGAGGACGAAATTCTTATAAGGTGGGTAGGATGTAAGCCCCCTGAATTTTTGGGTTTATTTTAAATTTCTAAATGAATTATTTTCAATAAATATTTTATTACTTAATTGTTTTGATCATTAATGTTCTTTTCTGTGACTTTGAATTCTGGAGCGTCAGGGATGCCAATCTCTGGAAACTCCCTTTATGGGTTTTGTAGTAGACAAGATTATCTTCATTTTGATATATTATGTCCCACTTAAACTCGTTCCCTTGTGCTCTTTTTGCATAGCGCAACTTCGGGTCAATTTAGATCATTTGATCGATTAAATGATTATTAATTGAATTCCCACTTTTACCTTTGATCATCATTTGCACGTTACCGTGACTTTAAATTTGGAAGCACAAGACCAGTCGTTTCCTCAGAACCAACTTCTCATGTATGATCTACTCGAGACGCTCTACATCCATGACCTTCGTGTCCCACTCAGACACTCTATTTTGTGCTTCATTTGCTTCGCACAACTTTCGGGTAAATTTAGGCCAATTAATTATCTACCGTAAAACCTGATTTAATTTCTAATTTAATTTTGGGACCCGACATCGATCCAACCTGTCAACCCAAAGTATGGACATGGCCCACATGAAGCCTACTTCCCACATGACGCTTGTGTCCCATTTATTTGAGTCCCCACATGTTACTTATTTATCCATGATCATAAATACCTATTTAAATTTAATTATTGCATCATATCCGATTTTGACCCAACCCGGCTCAACCGAACCCAAACCCAAGCTCCTTGTTGTCCTCTGTGACTACCCAAACACCCCACATAAATTCCCTCTTTTTCCTATTTAAAAATATCTCTTCCTCTCTCTACTTTACAAATATCTCATTTTTATCTCTTATATATATACACATATATATAAATATATATCTCTCCATTTACTAACACCTACACACACCCCCCCTCTAATCGACTTCTCTCTCTCATTTCATAATATCTCTCTCTATTCTCACTCTCTCTCTTACTATATATTATATATACACACACATAAAAACATATATCACTCTTCCTCTCTCAACAGTACACTCTCCCCCTACTCCACAGCCTCCTTCTCCATCTCTTCCTTCCTCCTTCACTCCATCATCATCATCATCATCCTCACACCACCACCATTAACAAACCAGCACCACCATTAACAAACACACCACCACCGTACGCCGCGACCACCCCCGTCGACTACCACCACCGTGTCCACTCCCGTCGTGCCCACGCCTGGCCCGTCGCAACGTGCAGAGCAGTATGCAGCAGCAGCAGTAGCAGCATGCAGCAACAGCAGTAATAGCATGAGCAGCAGCAGCCGCACGGCGGCGCTGCCGTCGTCGCGTACCACCACCGCCATCGTCGCACACCGCCACAATTCCTCCTTCTCCGACGTGCCACGTACACGATTCGTGCGTTTTGAACGAAATCCCGGCGTGACGCGCACGGGATCGAAGTCAAAATCTTGTTTTGGGACAATGACTTCGTGCATATTTTTCGAAAGATCCGACCATTGGATCGGCGAACTCTTTGCTCCATCACAATCTCGGTATATAGCTCTTCACTCCCCTCAAATTTTGTCCGTTAATTTCGTCATTTCATACATCAAAATTGGCTACCAAGTTGACTGTTTAAATTGTACTGTTTTTGGACAGTTTTGCGGAGCCAACTTCATCAGCTCGTAACTCCGCCGTCGCAGCTCCGTTTGGCGTACCACTAGTTCCTGTGCGTAGTTGGTATAACCCTCTTCCTGCCCTTAAGTTTCGTTTCATTGTGAGCACGTTTAGTTGGTCAAATTTGACGCCAAAGTTGGCCGTCCAAATTCTTAAATTTACACTTGTAAAATTTTATTTTTGAACCCGGGACTCTGGATTCAATTTCTGACACCACCAGTAGACTCGTGGCATCGTTCTGGCACATTTTAATATAAAGTTTGCTTAATTTGGAGAACGTGGGCCCTAGCACGTATTTCGGTACAAAGCGGGTCCCACAATCTGCGTCAACGTGTCATTTTGAGATCGGCTCATCGGAATCCAGTTTCGGATATACTGTTGCGTTCGTGTTGTCATTCTGGACTCGTTGACATGTACTTTGTTAGATTTTGTAGACTTTGGCTTCGACACGTATTTCCGTGTAAATCGGATACCAATATCCAGGTCAACGGACCATCTTGTGATCGGATGATCGGAATCCTATTTCGGACATACCGTTGGGTTCGAATCATCATTCTGGATTCGTGGACATATAATTAGCTAGGTTTTGTATACTTCTATCATAATATGTTTTTCGGTGTAAAGTATGTCCAATGGCGGACATCATTTTGACCCAAAATTATCGTTATGCTCCTGTATCCAAATTAAACTTATGGGTATGCTATCCTAGCTAATTTGACCAATCTGGACGCGTTGGTGATATTTGTTTTGTCATCCGACGACATCTGTAGATTTTGTTTATGTGTCATCCTTAATTTGTAATTAATTATTATTATTAGTGTATATATTTACATGTTTGGACTTTGTAAAACTCTAAAATGATCTTTGTGTTTCTAAGGGTTCTAATGGTTGGTTATAGGCTTAGTGTCACCCCAAATTGATTTTCTATGCTAGGACATCCCTTAGCTAGTATCCAGTTAGGAGTCGTGTCACACCACTAGTGTAAAATCTTGAACATAGCTTAGAACTGATATTGTGTATCATTTTGACAGGACACCGGACATCTATATCTTCATACCCGTATTTTTGCCTTGCTCGAGGCGAGTACCCCTACAAACTTTATTTTACTGCATATGATAATGAATTGCGTATGAACCATGTTAATACAGTGATTTAAACTAAAAACCGTATCTTACAGGTTTCTATATATCTAGCGTATGCTTCACATGCTTTAATTATACTGCTCTCGGTACCTACCATATTTTAAATTGCTCTCAGTACCTGCCATGCTTATATTGCTCCCAGTATCTTTCACATGTTTTATACCGTTCTCATATCTCTCACATGTTTTATACCGTTCTCGTATCTCTCACATGTTTTGTACTGTTCTCGTATCTCTCACATATTTGAATCTGGGTTATGGGGAAACTGATAGTTGAGTACGTGATCATGCCCCCTCTACCATAGCGGGCAAAGTTTCATTTGATATGTTACTACGCCGTAGGCCTTTATCTCAAAGCAGATTTGTGCGTATGTACATCTATCGCCGTATCACTTGTACGGAAGTACATTTCATTATGTGCCCCTGCACATTGTACACCTATTGACGATCACGTACCTGCTCCAGTTTTAAACTTTAGATATACATATGTCGCCATGACAAATGTATTCCTGACATAATAGATTTATGATATGACATAATTGTGATACGATATGAGATAAATTGTGATATGACATGATTGTGATACGACATGAGAAATGACATAATTCTTATTTATTACATCTCTTTTCATTCCTTGCTCAGTATGTTTATTTTGTAGAATCAGTACTTGCTCCCGTCCTGACAGGATAGCGTTGTAGGCATACTTTCGGAGGATGATTTGCTCTGTGATCTTTTCCATGGACCCACTACAGAGGACCAGGCTCTTGCTCCCGAGGAAGTCCCCGCAAGGAACCTCGCTTGGCAGTCATGCTTAGATTCTTTTTGGCTTAGTTATTGAACTGTTTAGACTATATCTTGTAGTCACTGGACTTTGTCTCCAGTTTGATACTTTGAAAGTGTATTATTAAGTCTGTACTTATTTTACTTTCGCTTATAGATGCTGTGTTGTGATTAACCTATTAAATATGATATTAGAACTGTTAGCAACTTAAATCCTTTATTGTCTATTCTTAGAACAGCTTACTACTCTTTAACCAAGGTAGGCTGGACATGGCTCGGCCCGTCCCAACAATTTGGGTAACAGGTCGTGACAATATTACCTCAGAGTAAAACTTTTCATATAACAAACCCTAGGTTGTTATATTTTTATCTATAGAACGGCCACGTCCGTATTACCTCTGCTTTGTTCTCTTCCCACAGAATATCCTCTTACCATGTTCGTATAACCTCTGAACAAGAGAATTTTGCCATAAATTTCGTATTTGTCATGTTTATATTACCTATGAGTAAATACCCCACAAACACCACTAGCAAAAGTTTATAGCAGGTGGACAAACAAAGAAGCAAAAGATTATTTATTCCTTCACAAGGAAATAAGTGTTGCTACATCAAAATGAAAAAACCCTCTCAAAGGAGGGGGACAAAAAGAAAATAACAAAGCGGTTGTCTAAGTGGGCCGGCGAGTCAGCTCACTGATCCGACCCCGTAAGAAAGCAATCCTGGTTCCAACAAACTCTTTGGCTCTGTGTTCTGCTTCTTAACGTCTGGCTGCCTCATCCTTAAGCTGGGATATGCCTTCGTATGCAATCTTCAGCTCTGTCTGACGGGCACCAACACTCTCCTTCTCCTGAGCTAAGGCTTCGAATCACTGGCGAAGGGACCCCTGCTGGTCCTTCGACTTCTCCAGTTTACTCTCTGCGGTGGCCAATGACTCTTCCAAGTGTCGAATCTGTTCACGGAGGTCTTCGCACTGCTCCTCCAGGTTGCTTGGCGACAAACTTGAATTTCCTCGGAGGTAATTACTTTACCGATTTCCAACTCGATCTCAACAATCCTGTGGACAATAGCTTCTCGCTCTAGTTCATGAAGGGAGAGTTCAGTAGCCATTTTCTCTAGCTCTCCGTCCATAGTATTCGAAATGTTATGCTCAAGACCTTTAACCTCCAGGGTAGCAGCTTCCAACTCCGTCAGAGAGGCCTCCAGGGCATCAACTTTTGCCTCATATCTGGGATACTCGTGCAGTGCCACCAACTGGGCACTTACTGTAGATTGAGCCAGCACAAATGTTCAATTTTGCACCAAGACAACCTCTACACCGCGCTTGAAAGCATTATAAATGGTGTCGAGAATTAGGTTGGCGAAATAATCACTATCAGCCATAGTCATTGGGGTCAGCGTAGGCGTCGCGATTGTAACCTTCGTTAATCAATTTCTTGGATTTTTAAAATTTTGTATTTTTAAAAACTCTGAATTTTCTGAATCTTTGAAAACGTAGATCTTAATATAAGACATATTTTCGACCGTGAGATGCTATCGATATCTAGGGGCATTGGTTTTTGAAAACTATCTTATGTAAGTTTAATAACTTTCTGACCGATTTCTGGAATTTTCATAAGTTATAAAATTCTATTCCTATATATATAGAATTGATATGGCAAAATATGGAATTGTAATAAAAGTAATTTTATACTATTTTATTTTAATTTAAAACCTGAAGATCTTATAAGTTATAAAATTTCTTATAAGTTTCTTTCATATCAGCCTAAGACCAACTTCGGTCCTAATATTCGTCTACCAAATTGGACTTGGGTCGTGGGCTAACTTTTTGAATTTACGTCGAAATTTATAATGGTAGCTAAATTGTATTTAGCTAGTCGTGATATCTAAACTATTATTAGATAATGATTATTCAGTAATTAACTAATTAATTTACGAATAACAAATATTAGCGATTAGTACCTAGAGTTAGTGGGTTAGTGTTTCACTAATTTTTCTATTTTTCTATTATATTACAATGAGCCTTTAGGGTTTCACATATCCCCCTATAAATATGCATTTTTCAATGTTTACACGACAAAGTTTCCCAAATCCCTAGAATCCTCCTACAGCCGCCA
Organism: Iris pallida; assembly: GCA_029216955.1. NCBI lineage: Eukaryota > Viridiplantae > Streptophyta > Magnoliopsida > Asparagales > Iridaceae > Iris > Iris pallida. The sequence goes on along the minus strand of JANAVB010039439.1, from coordinate 79,155 downwards.
TCATTTTTTTTTCTTTGCTGTCAACCTTTCCCCATTCTCCCCGACCACTGCTAGACCTCCGGCAACCGTCGCCCTCACCTCCAATGCCGCCATTGCCACCAACACCACCATCATCATTGAACCAACCACCATTGCAGGCCTTCCCTCCACCTCGTCGACATCATCTCCACCTTCACCATTGTGCCCATCCCGGCCGATCCCGAGCCACCAACTCGGCCAGCACCCTTCCAAGTGCTCCCTGCCTATCCCGATAACCCGTCCGCACGGGCCAACACAGACCACTACATTCAAATCACCATACATTCCCGCCACTGTGAGCGCCCCTCTTCCGCCGACCCACAGCCCGTCTACAGCCGCAAACCCACTATTCCTGTCCATCTCGTCACCCCAAAACACCATCCAGAGAGAGAGTAGAGAGAGAAAGAAAACCTGACGAACGCCACCACCGCCCGGGACTCCCAGATTTACCGCCCACCGAAGCTGCTCCCTCGGCACCACTTCCCAAGACCCCCGCCTCCAGATTTCCGACGGCCATTTGTCGCTTCACGGTCCGCCGACCCAGGCGCTGTCAGCTGCCCCTCCCGCTTAGCTCTGCCTTGTTAGACCGATGTTCCGCCCTCTTCGCACGTCGCCGGTGCCGGTTGTTTCGACGATGGAACCCCCACCTCGGTGAGTATTTACGCCGATTGGTCCTTCCCTTCTTCTTAATTATTGCTGCCTAATTTTTTTGGTTTGGGGAGATTTACTTCTCTCCCCCTATCCCTTCTTATTTGGCTCTACTCGATTTGTGTGTATAAGTTCGACTGTTAGTGCCGGGTCACAATTTTTCGATGGAAAACAGAGAATATGAAATAATTGTAAAAACAATGTTCCAACGCAACACTTCTAGGAAGGTTGTGCAAGTATAACAAAGATCTAAAAAGATATCGTTATGATATTACGAGAATCTAAAAAGATTTCGTAATCACAGCAGCGAAGAAGATGACAGGCGAAAGATGGAAGATGGCCTGCTGGGGTGAATGATCACCGTTGCTCAAAGCTTTATTCGCCCTACACGAACAGCTTCCAGGAACCAGTAAGTTCGTCGGAGAACTTGGAACACTTCTGCTCTTCTGACTCCTCGGACGGACACGAACTCCCGTACAAAAGCAACGCTGGTGCGGCGCTTATCCTCTCTCTCTCGAAGGCTACTGGAAGATTAGAACTGTGTTAAAGAACACTTCTGAATACTCTATTTACTTGTGCTAAACAACACTCGTAAACTTTCTGTGGTGGCTTCTCTTTCTATTCTGTAATGAGCCTTGAGAGAGTGGATACCTTATATAGGTCCTGCAGCAACTGGTCGGTTGCCAAAAAGTTAGGGACGTGGTAATAACCACCCCGAACATGTAGCAACCGCCCAGAACATACAAACGCACGTTCTGCTGCCAACTGCACACACCCAGCGCTCCTTGCACTTTACGCGACAGAGCGTTCACTGAACTACGCACACTGCACGTACTGCACACACTGCGCACACTGTGCGTACTGCATGTACTGCGTACACTGCGCAACCAGTACAACCCAGCACAACCCTGCGTAACCCAGCGAAACCCAACGCACCCAAGCGCAACCTGAGTGCAACCTGGGCGTGCACCTGGGCAGCGCAACTGGGCTTGCGCACCAGGACATGCGCAACTGGACAGCGCAACTGGGCTTGTGCAACATGGCTGCGCAAGTGGCTCGCGCAACGAGCGCAACTAAAGCGCACTATCTGCCTAGCGATGATGCTGACGTGCTAAGTGCAAAGTGCGCCAACAAAATGCCATATTACGCCTCATGAGCCCATGAGCCCGAGTCCGAGTCCAAGTCCGAGTCGCTAAGGCCCTACGGGTCTTAGCTTCTATGGAAATAAATTTCCCAAGAGCAAAAAGCATGAATGCTTTTATTGTTGATTTTAGCCTTTTTCCAATTAGAAAAATAACCCCACATGGCTAGCCTATGTGTACCTCCACACCATATGTACATCTCCAATAATAGCAAAGCTAATATATAGAGATACAAACTCTTTGGCCTATCCGATGTGGGACTAAAGTTTCTAAAGGAAAGGCCAAAACTCCAATAATCCCCCACATATCTCTATATATGGGTATAAGTGTTCCCTACAGTAACTGTCCATCATGCATTAGGAGAGATGTCGCTGACGACTTGAATCTTCCCGCATGGGTCAAAAATCAGACTATAATACAAGAATGGACTAAGTCTTGAATTCTGCATCATAGCTGAAATTCTTTCCACTCACATAATTTAGTTACATGTGCTTCTGGCTACACATTAAAGGCCCTGTGCCAGCCTGGTTTCAGTGTATAATTTTGGACGTCTACAAGCTTACCCTCAAGAGACGGCCTGATATCTCTTTGTCCATACACTATAGGTGAGTTCATTATAAAGAGACATGGCATGAAGCGCTTTGCGCTCCCTTTGCGGTACTATGCCGCTATGACATGGCTTAAAGCCGAGGCCTTACCTCGTACCGAGAACCTCATCGTAGTGTCATACTACTGTAGCATGAGGCAACCGCCTCTTTGTAGTGCCAAACTACCCAGCATGAAGCCTTAGGCTCCCTTGCGGTGTTACGCCGCAACGACATGGCTTGCAAGGCCGAGGCTTTATCCCTAACAGGGTACCTCATCGTGGTGTCGTGCCAGTGCACATGAGGAACTCCTCCTCTTTGTAGTGCTGACTACACCCCTCTTTATTTTTATCATACAACATTAGGCTAACTGCCTATTTGCGGTGCTACGCCGCTGTGCCTTGGCCTGCAAAGCCGAGGCTTTATCCTATTACTGGGTAGCACCCCATATATAGGAACCTCATTGTGGAGTCACCCCACTGTAGCATGGAGTTTCACTCCTTGTAGTGCTGCTCTACTGTGCCTCCTGTAAGGCACACCAGGCATTCACTCTGCCTGAGAACTCATTAAGGCAATTAAGCCAACCTTCCCACAGGAACCGTTTTCCGCAGAAAACAACAGTAGACAACAGTGGTTATAGGTCCGTAACCTCTCCATACCCAATAGAATATGTATCCACCGTTCCTGATATTCTTTCGATTAGTGGTCCTCCCTTGAACAAAAAGCTAGATGCCTAGTAGATAAATCTTTGAACTAATAGCATAAAACTTTATGGTAGGAATACAATAATACAATATCAGAATGCCTTCAAGCCCATTTTACAAGCTGTGTCATCGACCAGCTGGTGCTTGAGGCCCTTGGTGAATGGATCCGCCAGGTTCTCCTGACTCCGAACATCAATAACTGCAATAATACCTCTCTTGATAAGTTCGTGTACTGCCCTGTGCTTCAACCGCACAGTCCTCTTCTTTCCGTTGAAGAGGTCATTTGATGCCACCGTCGCAGTCGCCTGGTTGTCGCAGTATATCGGTATCGCCGATATTTGTGCCCTAACCATTGGAAGATCATACATGAGCTCCCGAAGCCATTCTGCTTCCTCGACTGCGGTATCAAGTGCAAAGAACTCAGATTCTATGGATGACCGCGAGAGCATAGTCTGCTTCTTCGACTTCCACGATATAGCAGCTCCACCAATTGTGAAAATGAATTCACCTGTGGACCTCTCGCTCTCCACCTCTGAGCACTAGCTGGCATCATTGAAGCCTTCTACTACCGGCGGATCTCTGCTGTAGTACAGTGCATATGTCTGAGTCTTCTTGAGATATCTCATAACCCGTTTCACAGCTTTCCAATGTTCAGCACCTGGGTTGCTCGTGAAATGACACGGCATTCCCACGGTGAAATCTATGTCAGGCCTTGTGGCATTAGTAGCATATATCAAACTTTCGATTACGCTTCCATACTCCAGCTGCCTGACGCTTTTCCCTGAATTAGGCTTCAGTTTCAGATCATACCTGTACGGCATATCGATCCCTGGAAGATTCCGATAACCATAACGAGTGATCATTTTCTCAATATAATGAGACTGTGACAGTGCTAGTCCAGTGTCTGTCCGAATGATCTTGATCCCTAAGATCACATCAGCTTCCCCCAAGTCCTTCATACTGAACTTGCTTGAGATAAATTTTTTTGTCTCCGTGACACAACTAATATCCGTACCCAGGATAAGCATGTCGTCCACGTACAGACAAACGATCACACCTCTTCCATCAGCGAACTTCGTGTAAACACACTTGTCCGTATCGCTGACCATGTAGCTATTTGACCTTATAACTTTGCCAAATTTCTCATGCCACATCTTGGAAGCTTGTTTAAGATCGTACAAGGATTTTACCAACTTGCAGACTTTGTCTTCAAGACCCCTGATGACAAATCCCTCTGGCTGTTGCATGTAAATCTCTTCGGTCAGCTCGCCATTTAGGAAAGCCGTATTCACATCCATCTGATATATCACCATCTTATGTATTGCTGCGAGAGCAATCAACATTCTGATGGTGGTCATCCTGGCTACTGGAACATATGTGTCAAAATAGTCAATCCCCTGCTTCTGAGAAAATCCCTTGGCTACTAACCTAGCCTTGAACTTGTCAATAGTTTCGTCTGCTTTCATCTTCTTCTTGACGATCCATTTGCATCCGATGGGTTTCGCTCCTTCAGGAAGATCAACCAACACCCAAGTGTTATTTTAGGTGATGGAATCAATTTCATTGTCAACCGCCTCCTTCCAAAAAACCGTGTCTCTGGTCTTCATCGCCTCATCATAGGTAAGCGGATCTACTTCCACATGATAGGTGACAAAGTCACTTCCGAAGTCCTTCGGCCTCCTCACTCGCTTTGTTGACGGCTCAGCGAGATCTGGTTCAACCGTTGTTTCATCAACAACATATTCTTGGACCACATCTTCATTGAAGACCTGCGCACCCTCATTATTTTCCGGAACATCCGCAAGAACAATATTCTTGTGCCTTGCAAATTTGTCTTCAAAATATTCTGCATCGCGAGATTCAATGATATGATTTGACTCAATATCAAAAAATCTCTGACCATCACTCTTCTCGGCATACCCCAAGAAGATCGTCTTAGTAGTCCTTGTCCCAAGCTTCTGAATCTTCAGATCTGGAAGCTTGACATATGCCAGACATCCTCACACTCGAATGACATTCAAGTTAGGTCTGACCTTGAACTAGAGTTCATGAGGAGTAACGTCTGAAGTTGTATGAGGCACTCTATTTAGAATAAAAGTTGCCATCAATATAACTTCTCCCCAGTAGCACTTAGGAAGACCAGCAGTCAACAACATTGAGTTAATCATTTCTGTTAACGTTCTGTTCTTCCTCTCTGCTACTCCATTTGATTGAAGAGAGTACGGAGTCGTAGTCTCATTGACAATTCTATGTTCTTTGCAGAACGATACGAATTCATGAGACCTGTACTCCCCACCTCGATCACTTCTTATCCTTTTGTGTTGTTGTCCAGTCTACCGCTCAGCTTCGGCTATGAACACCTTGAACTTCTCGAATGCTTCGTCTTTAGCCTTCAGCAAGTAGACGAACGCATACTTTGAGAAGTCATCGATGAAGGTTATGAAATACTTTATCCCGGCCTTTGTAGAGAACTGTTTGAAGTCACAGATATCGGAGTGTACCAACTCCAGAAGATCTGTACTTCGATTAACCCGAGGAAAGGGTTTTCTTGTGATATTTGTTTGAGCACAAACTTCACATTTCTCTACCTTACCCCCACACTTGGAGATAAGTCCTAGACTAGACATTCTGTTTATTCGTTTACAATGAACATGTCCTAGCCTATTATGCCACAACTCAAGAGTATAAGCATAATGAGTGACTTCATTAATGACATTAATTACATTGGACTGATTTACAAGCTGAATTTTGAACATTCCTTCGGTATAAAAAGCTTTCTCGAAATATGGTCCTTTGATAGATATCACCATCTGGCCAGCATTGATGTCCATCCTGAGGCCTGCTTTGCAGAGTAGGCCTCCTGATATCAAGTTCTTGGCGATAGCAGGTACGTGCTTCACACCTTGAAGCGTCAGAGACTTCCCCGAAGTCAGCTTCAACACCACCGTCCCGATCCCGAGCACTTCAGCTTGTGCCTGGTTCGCCATCATAACCACTTCAGAAGTAGGTGTATAGCTGGTGAACCACTCCTTCTGGAGCAGACATGGCAGAAGGCTCCAGTGTCTACCCACCAGTCAGAGTCAGTCCTTACCGCATCAACCTGTGCAATCATAGCAACAACATCAGTGATCATAGATACCTTACTAGGTTCTCCTTGCTCTGATTGCTTGGTCTTTGCTTTACACTCATTCTTAAAGTGGCCCTTCTTGCCACACTTGAAGCAAGGGATTTGAGACTTTGGCTTTTTTTTCTTGATAGAAGTTTTCTTGACTTTTAGATTGTCAGGATCCTTCTTCTTGCTGTGGAAAGCCGCCTGCTTTCCCCTTGGTTCCTTGGTCTGAACCAGATTGGCGTTAGCCAATTGCTTGGACAGTGTGTCCACCTTCAGTTGAGCCCGCATCTGGTCCTCAACATATATTTCCTGCAAGAGATCTTCAAGGCTGATCTCAATCTTCTTCCTATGCATGTTTGCATAGAACTTGCTCCACCCAGCGGGGAGCTTTGAGACAATCCCTCCAACAACAAACTTGTCGGGGAGGGGCATCGCCTCGTCTTCCAG
>JANAVB010039439.1:0-67500 GCA_029216955.1 Iris pallida | reverse complement strand
GTAGATCCTCGGGTGCTGCTCCGAAATCTGGCCACACAAAACCAGCTGGGTCAAACCCCAGAAAGAGCAAGTGCCACAAAGGAGGCCACAAAATAAGGACCAAAGCCAGCATATCAGAACATAAGAAAATGGAAGAAAGTACAAGTAAATAAAAGTACAGCAGGACAACAAACGACTAGGGACATGGAACCATTCCGAGAGCCAGATTACAACCCGTAAACCGAACAAAGACCGGGGTTGTAACCCTTCGCCTGAATAACACTTGTCTCTATCCATTTATTGTTAAAGATAAGTAAAACAATCATGTACAGGAGTACCAGGTACAGGAACTTAGACGAGACTTAGACAGGGCTAGACAACATCCATTCGCAAGCGGCCAAGCAAATACTACGGCTTACTACTTAACTAACTAGGGTTATCACCAGCCTAATTACTAATAAGATGCAAGTGAGAATTTTCCAGTCCCAAGCCCTGCAGACTATCTAGTTATCCTTTCGCGGGTTGAGAGTATGATTGGGTACATCGCCCAGGAGACGATATACCCTTAGGTGACTTAGAGGTGCAACACATGACAGTATGCTGGAAATGTGCTCTACTCGTCGGCAAGCTACAAGTCCATTAAAGCGCCCAGATAACGAGATTTGCTTGTGACTGAAAATTCTCCATGTTCTAGTTTGATATAATCATTAGCCTAATCCAATTTAGTATGAGTCCCTGGTCGTGGTGCCCAGGGAGTCACGTCCTAGACATTATACAAGACAAGACAAGAGGATTTGCATAACGCAACAAGAAAGAACACCCACGGTGTCAGGGCAAGTCAAATACGACCAGTTATCAAGTCGAGTCAAGTCAAGAGTGCGCCGAGGCGGCCACTATCAAGATATCAAGTTACAGGGGATTAATTACAGGTCGCAGGTTACAAGTTAAAAGCCACAAGTTACAAGCACCCAAGAAGTTACTGCCAAAATCAGAGAATGCTAGCCATAAATTAAAAACACAAAAAATCGTGTCAAGGCGTGTCGGGTTAGGTCAAGTCGTGCTGTGGGCATCAAGATCTCAGAGAGCAAAATTAGCAAGAGAAAAATCGAGGACCAAGGGGAACACCAAGCGTCAGGAGGAGAAGCCAGGGCACAGGGTGTGCCAGGCAAGGGGCTCGGGCAAACGGAGCCAAGGGATGCACTCGGGAACGGTCGCAGCGTGCCAAAGGGCACGAGCGGGGTCAACAAGGTTAACTGCGCGCGGGGCATACGGGGTCAATGCAGCCAAGCGCAGAAGGGATGCGCGGCCAGCCAAACGCACGGAGGCACGGGGCCCAAGCGCGCAGGGGGCGCGGGGCGAAGTGCGCAGGGGGCGCGCGGCCAAGCGCAGGGGGCGCGCGGCCAAGCGCGTAGGGGGCGCGGGGCCAAGTGCGTAGGGGGCGCGGCGCCAAGTGCGCAGGGGGTGCTGCCAAGCATGCAGGGGGCGCGCGGCCAAGTGAGCAGGGGGCGCGCGGCCAAGTGCGCAGGAGGCGCGCGGCCGAGCGCGTAGGGGGCCGAGCGCACAGGGGGCCGAGCGCACAGGGGCTCAGCGCAATCGGGCGGGGGCAGCAGCGCGCTAAAGAGCGCGCGTGCCAACGGTTCAGCGGCCAGCGCCAAAGGGCACGGCGTGGGGGAAGCAGCACGGCGCTAAACAGCACGGCTGGGTGGGGTCTTCTTCCTCCTTAAGCTGAGAGGAAGAACTCTAATGGCCTCTAAACTTTGGAACATCACAACTTGGTCCATAAAACACGAAATTTGGATTTTCAATAGTCTAACTTGTGTAAAATTGAATTCTCTTCAACATAGAAGCATTCAATCAAGCAAAAATCCAAGTTTGGTTGATCAAACCCAAGCAATTTCAAAAATGATAGAAACTTAGATCTAGGAGAATCCAAGCTCCAAATCCAAAAATGTCAAGTTCTAATGTTGTTCCAAATCATCTAATTAAGCTAATAGACAAATAAAATTTGGTCTTCATGTGGTGGCAAGATGCACTTGCCTATAGGTAGGGTATTATGTGGAAGAAGGAAGAAGAAGAATGAGTTAAAAATTAATGGAGGAAGTAATGAGGAGAGAGAATGGTTGGTGGGGATTTAATGAGGGTGGTTGTGGTGGAATGAGGGTGGAGTATAGTTTAAAGTGTTCCATTTGGTTTAAAATCAAACCAACCCAACTAAAACCGTGTCGGGCCGAAACCCAAAATACGAGAAAACCTAAAATTCCTCAAGTCGAGAAAAATAAAAATACATGCCAAAATCCAATTACGAGTATAAATACGAAATACGGAAAAATGAGGGTGACAACTCTACCTACCTTAAAAGAATTTCGTCCTTGGAATTTAATCAAGGAGCTAGAGAATGCCATGGCAAGCTACACTAAGCACCAACAACTACACTAAGCAGTTCAATCATACAAGCAAGCAAGGGATGGAAAGCATAAGGCATAAGGAAGACATTATACCTTACGAGTCAAACAAGCCGGGATATCGCGATCGGATGTCGTCATCACGCTCCCACGTTGACTCACCTAGAGAGTGATGGCCCCAAGCAACACGGACTAAGCTAATAGTCTTGTTCTTGAGTATCTTCTCCCTCCGGTCCAATATAGACACGGGCCTCTCCTCATACGAAAGGTTGGTACAAACAACCAATTCCGAATGGTCTAGGATATGGCTCGGGTCCGGGATATACCGTCATAATTGGGACACATGGAATACATCATGCACCTCACTTAGCGACGGCGGAAGAGCAAGACGATAGGATACATCTCCTACTCGCTCCAGGATATCGAACGGCCCTATATACCAAGGACTAAGCTTTCCCGCACGCCAAAGCGAATGACGCTGCGGTTATGCGAGATCCTAAGGAATACATGGTCGTCGATAGCAAACTCTAAGGGACGCCGATGGGCAACGGTCCAATGTCGCTGGCGATCTTGGGCAACTCGAAGATGATCCCTGACTTTTCTGACTACTTCAACTATTTGGGCAATCATTTCTGGGCCAAGCATCTGCCTCTCTCCAACATCATCCCATGCTAACGAGGATCTTCACTTCCTGCCATACAGTGCCTCGAATGGTGCCATCTGGATACTGGCCTGGAAACTGTTGTTGTACAAGAATTCTACCAGGTACAGGTAATCCTTCCATGAACCACCGAAGTCAAGGGTACAAGATCTCAACATATCTTCAAGTGTCTGGATTGTGCGCTTTGACTGACCATCTGTCTGCGGATGATATGCTGAACTGAACTGGAGACGAGTTCCCAAACTCTCTTGCAGGCTACGCCAAAAGTGTGATATAAACCTTGAATCTCGGTCCGAGGTGATACTGACGGGCACTCCGTGAAGCCTGACAATCTGCCTGAGGTACATCTCTGCTAGATGAGCCGTAGACTGGCCAACTCTGAATGGGAGAAAACGAGCCACCTTCGTGAGCCGGTCAACTATAACCCAAATAGCATCTCTACCAGCTGGGGATCTAGGCAATCCAGTCACAAAATCTATGGTCACATGCTCCCACTTCCATTCTGGAATCGGCAAGGGCTGAAAAAGTCCAGCGGGCCTCTGATGTTCAACTTTAACCAGCTGGCAAACCAAACACCGAGAGACAAAGCGGGCTATCTCCCTCTTTATGCCATTCCACCAGAAATGCTGACAAATATTACGGTACATCTTCGTGCCACCGGGATGAATAGAATACTGTGAATTGTGAGCTTCTACCATGACCTCCTGTCTGATATCTCTACTGGGTACACAAAGACGAGTGCCATGACAAAGTGTACCATCTTCATGGATACGTAACTCTGGCCTTCTCCCTGCTTCACATTTTGCTCTGAGTCGCTGAAGCTTGGAATCTGTAGACTGCGCCATCCGGATCCTCTCAACTATGCTGGACTGAACCTGTAGACTGGTCATCAATGCCACATTGGTAGGCAGTACCACTTTAATACTCATCTTCTGAAGATCTGCCAATAATTCTGGTTGCGCCGTTAGAAAGTAAACTCCTGCTCTCCTGCTCAATGCATCTGCCACAACGTTGGCCTTCCCTGGGTGATACTGCAAGTCCATATCGTAATCCACCAGTAGCTCGAGCTATCTCCTCTGCCGCATGTTAAGGTCCTTCTGGGTGAAAACATACTTCAGGCTCTTGTGATCAGTAAATATCTCCACTCTATCTCCGTATAAGTAGTGCCGCCAAAGCTTAAGTACAAACACTACTGTTGCTAGTTCCAAGTCGTAGGTTAGGTAATTCTTCTCATGATCACGAAGTTGACGTGATGCATAAGATATTACCTTCCCATGCTGCATCAAGACACATCCCAATCCTCTGCCGGAAGCGTCGCAATAAACTGTGAATCCTCCGGTCCCATCTGGAAGTGTGAGAATGGGAGCCGTTATCAAACCTCGCTTCAATTTCTCAAATGATTCCTGACACTCTGCTGTCCAAGTAAACTGCACATCCTTACGGGTCAACTGGGTCATCGGCACCGAAATCCTTGCAAAATCTGAAACAAACCGCTGGTAGTAGCCGGCCAATCCAAGGAAGCTGCGAACCTCTCCCGCTGAACTAGGTACTGGCCATGACTTGATAGCCATAATCTTCTGGGGATCCACTTCTACTCCTCCTCGAGTAATGATGTGACCCAAGTACGAAATGCGATCGAGCCAAAACTCGCATTTACTAAACTTGGCGTACAACTGATGCTCTCTAAGCGTCTGAAGGACGATTCTGGGATGCTGCTCATGCTCCGCTTCGCTCTTGCTGTAGACCAGGATATCATCTAGGAACACGATCACGAACTGATCCAAGTAAGGCATGAAAATGCGATTCATGAGGTCCATGAATACGGCTGGCGCATTGGTCGCTCCAAAGGACATAACAAGGAACTCCCAATGCCCATACCTTGATCTAAACGTTGTCTTTCGGATGTCCTGCTCTCTGACTCTGATCTGGTGGTATCCTGACTGCAAGTCTATCTTCGAGAACACTGAAGCCCCTCTGAGTTGAACAAACAAGTCATCTATCCTTGGGAGAGGGTATCTGTTCTTGATTGTCACTGAGTTCAAGGTACGATAATCTACACATAACCTGGAAGTACCATCCTTTTTTTTTCACAAGAAGCATCGGGGCTCCCCAAGACGATCCACTTGCACGAATGATCCCTTGGTCCTTAATTCTTCAATCATCTTGTACAAAATCTCTAACTCTGAAGGCGCCATCCTGTAGACTCTCTCTGATACTGGTGCCATCTCGGGGATCAAGTCTATAGTGAACTCGATCTCCCACTCTGGTGGCATCCCTGGAAATTCTTCTGGGAAGACATCTGGGAACTCTTCAACTATACTGGGTAACTGTACTGCTGCTACGGCCATCCGTAATACTGGAGAAGATGGTTCCACTACGCCTCTAGAAAATGAAAACTCTGGCTCGCCTGGTATACTAAAGATAACCCTGCCAACATGGCAGTCTATCCTAGCATACTGGTTCCTCAACCAATCCATGCCTAAGACTACATCATAGTCTGTCATAGGGAATTCTATAAATCTAGCGGGAAACTCTCTACCGCTAACTACGATCCGACACGAGAAAAACACTCGATCTACTCCCACAAGACCATTACCAGTAAGTATATTGAGCCTTACTGATAATGACTCGGGCTCCAATCCTATCCGTGTCGCGAATCGTGCAGACATGAATGAATGCGATGTACCAGAATCAAATAATACCGATGCTGGAGAGGAGTTAACGAGAATAGTACCTGTCACTACCTCACCTGGTGTAACTTCTTCTTCCATAGTCATCATCATGGCCTGACCTTGTCCTCTTACTGCGGGTCCCCTCTGCTGGAAACCTCTCTGCCTGCTCTGCACTTGGGCTTAGGTATACTGCTGCTGGTTCTGCTGATAAAATGCCTGGGCCTGAGACAACAAGGGCCTCGAGTACTGCTGCTGCTGCATAGGTGCTGGTCCCCTAACCGATGGACTGGTTAGGTTGGAAGAGGATGAACTACCCCTATTCGGGCAGGCTCCTATCTTGTGATCTGTCGCTCTACAAGCCAGGCACAATCCTTGCGTACTACGATAATCTGCCACTACATGGCCTGGCTTTTCGCAATGAGAACATCCCATCGCGGAAGTCTGCTTCTGCTTCTGCTGCTACGGGTACGTCGGGGTTGAATCTTGAACCGACGTCACTGAGACCGCCCGCCTCGGAGTTCCAATAGTCAAACTCCTAGCCGCCGGGGCTGGAGCTGAGGATTGGTTCATCTGACTGTAGGACCGCTTCCTACCTCCGGTCCTATCCACGATCCTCTGGGAGGTGTACTCATGCCTCCTAGCTGCTCTCAAAACCGCATCGAACGTCTGGTGCTCGAACTGTTCAACCGCCAAGAAATCTCCAAATGCAGCCCCTGCTGGAACGGCTGGGCCCTATTAAACTCAGTTGCCACCAAAGTGGGAGCAAACCTACTGAGTCTAGAAAACTCAGATGCATAACCGTCAACCGTTCTGCCTCCTTGCTTCAAATTGGTAAATCTCGTCTGTAGGTCGTACCGAGCCACAGCATCGAAATATTTTGCCTGGAATCTTTTTCTAAACACCGCCCAAGCAATGGGTGCCACTAATCCCATGGCTTGCGCTGCCCACCAACTGCGAGCTAAGTCCAGCAACTGTAGACGTACCACCGCCACCTTCTCATTCTCAGGTGTCCTAGCTGCTTCCAGAATCACCTCGGTATCCTGAAGCCAAGCGTCCGCGGCAATCGCATCTTCGCTGCCGTCGAAGAATGGAGGGTTCAAGCGCTTGAAGTTGTTGGCCGCACTGTTCCCTGGATGACCGCCTCTAGTCAAAGCATCTGCCACTACCTGGTGTAAGGCATCTCTTCTACGATCCTGGGAAGCTATCAAGGTCCTGATGAGGCCTACCAAGGTGCCATCGTCAGGCTCTGCAGGCTGGACGGGCCGAACTGGAGGCTCTCCACCGGGAGGTACAACTCTAGAGGCTACTCCGGAATGCTGGGCTTGATCTCCGGGTTGCTCGTCTACGGGAAGTGCTCTACCTTGCTGATCGGCGGGGTCAGGTACAGTGCCGCTGAAGAAGACAACACAGGGAAAACAATAAGGAATGACCAGGACAGATCAACGATACAAGCACATGATCAGGACAAAAATCCAGAGATTCAGAGGATATGAATGGAGATCAAGGATGAGTGCTGATTGAGACATCTATTCGTTAAACCCTCACATATCTTGAATGCCAAGACCTGCATGGGCCACCACTTAAACCATGTGACGCTCCATGACCAGAATACTGGAGAGCGGGGGCGTACATAGCCAGCTACGTATATTGAAATGAAATCCACCTCGCTATACGGTCATGGTTGTCTAGATATGAGGGTATATTACAAGCCAACGGTCTCTTAAGGTCCATCCTATTGTCTCAATCTCAAACAAGTAATATAGTTACAAGATGCTAGACCACCAAATATACAGTAAAAGGCGTCCCAAATATTACATATTCAGTTGATCATGAAGCTAGTCATATAAAATGCGAGGACTAGCAAGAGTTAAGTTATACATGATCAACCCTAGGATTTGTTAATCATGTTTACAGCACGTAGGCAGACAGTAAGTAAATGTGCATCGAGCTAACAGGTTCTCGTCGTCTAAATGCCTCAAAAGAATAAATTTATAATATAGTGGGTGAAACAAAATGGAAAACAAACTCGTAGCCCGGGTTCCTTCTAGTCGCCACCATCGGACTGGAGGTTCGGTAGATCCTCGGGTGCTGCTCCAAAATCTGGCCACACAAAACCAGCTGGGTCAAACCCCAGAAAGAGCAAGTGCCACAAACGAGGCCACGAAATAAAGACCAAAGCCAGCATATCAGAACATAAGAAAATAGAAGAAAGTACAAGTAAACAAAAGTACAACAGGACAATAAACGACTAGGGACATGGAACCATTCCGGAAGCCAGATTATAACCCGTAAACCGAATAAGGACCGGGGTTGTAACCCTTCGCCTGAATAGCACTTGTCTCTATCCATTTATTGTTAAAGATAAGTAAAACAATCATGTACAGGAGTACCAGGTACAGGGACTTAGACCAGACTTAGACAGGGCTAGATAACTTCCATTCGCAAGCGGCCAAGCAAATACTATGGCTTACTACTTAACTAACTAGGGTTATCACAAGCATAATTACTAACAAGATGCAAATGAGAATTTCCCAGTCCCAAGCCCTGCAGACTATCTAGTTATCCTTCCGCGGGTTGAGAGTATGATTGGGTACATCGCCCAGGAGACGATATACCCTTAGGTGACTTAGAGGTGCAACACATGACAGTGTGCTGGAAATGTGCTCTACTCGTCGGTAAGCTACAAGTCCATTAAAGCGCCCAGATAACGAGATTTGCTTGTGACTGGAAATTCTTCATGTTCTAGTTTGATCTAATCATTAGCCTAATCCAATTTAGTATGAGTCCCTGGCCGTGGTGCCCAGGGAGTCACGTCCTAGACATGATGCAAGACAAGACAAGTGGATTTGCACAATGCAACAAGAAAGAACACCCACGGTGTCAGGACAAGTCAAGTACGACCAGTTATCAAGTCGAGTCAAGTCAAGAGTGCGCCGAGACGGCCACTATCAAGATATCAAGTTACAGGGGATTAATTACAGGTCGCAGGTTACAAGTTTAAAGCCAGCAGTTACAAGCACCCAACAAGTTACTACCAAAATCAGAGAATGCTAGCCATAAATTAAAAACACAGAAAATCGTGTCAAGGCGTGTCGGGTCAGGTCAAGTCGTGCTGTGGGCATAAAGATCTCAGAGAGCAAAATCAGCAAGAGAAAAATCGAGGACCAAAGAGAACACCAAGGGTCAGGAGGAGAAGCCAGGGCACAAGGTGTGCCAGGCAAGGGGCTCAGGCAAACGGCGCTAAGAGACGCGCTCGGGAACGGTCGCAGCGTGCCAAAGGGCGCGAGCGGGGTCAACAAGGTCAACTGCGCACGGGACATACGGGGTCAAGGCAGCCAAGCGCACAGGGGATGCGCGGCCAGCCAAGCGCGCGGAGGCACGGGGGCCAAGCGCGTAGGGGGCGCGAGGCCAAGTGCGCAGGGGGCGCGGGGCCAAGCGCGCAGGTGGCACGAGGCCAAGTGCGCAGGGGGCACGGGGCCAAGTACGCAGGGGGCGCACGGCCAAGCGCGCAGGGGGCGCGGGGCCAAGCGCGCAGCGGTCGCGCGGCCAAGCGCGCAAGGGGCGCGCGGCCAAGTGCGCTGGGGGCCGAGCGCGCAGGGGGCCGAGCGCGCAGATGCTCAGCGCAATCAGGCGGGGGTAGCAGCGCGCTAAGGAGGGCACGTGCCAACGGTTCAGCGGCCAGCGCCAAAGGGCGCGGCGTGGGGGAAGCAGCCCTTTGGTAGTTCAAACCTAAGAAATTCCGAAAATGATAGAAACTTAGATCTAGGAGAATCCAAGCTCCAAATTCAAAAATGTCAAAGTTCTAATGTTGTTCCAAATCATCTAATTAAGCTAATAGACAAATAAAATTTGGTCTTCATGTGGTGGCAAGATGCACTTGCCTATGGGTGGGGTGTTGTGTGGAAGAAGGAAGAAGAAGAAGGAGTTAGAAATTAATGGGGAAATAATGAGGAGAGAGAATGGTTGGTGGGGATTTAATGAGGGTGGTTGTGGTAGAATGAGGGTGGAGTATAGGTTAAAGTGTTCCATTTAGTTTAAAATCAAACCAACCCAACTAAAACCGAGCCGGGCCGAAACCCAAAATACGAGAAAACCCAAAATTTCTCAAGTCGAGAAAAATAAAAATACATGCCAAAATCCAATTACGAGTATAAATACGAAATACGGAAAAATGAGGGTGACAAATCTCGATATTCTATGTACCGTGAGTTGTCTTCTGGGAGTTTTAGGCCTTCATATTTATGATTTATACTTCATTATTGGATTTGTCTCCGATACTTTCTGGTCTTGTATATTCATTTGTAGACTCTGTTTGATTCAGTGTTATAGATATCTTTTCTATTCATCTTTTTTAGTTGTTTATGATGTGATTTGAGTACATTGTTCTTACGGATCATGTAGATGTTGCAGATATTTATTGGGCGCTTGACAATGTTCTACCGTCGATACTGTTGTGTAGGTTGGACATGGCCTACGTACTTATTTCTGAATATCCGGATGCGGGTCATGACAGCGATAGAAGGCTCTGGAACAGCAGCGACAGGAGTAATAGCAGCCGCAGGTACTACACGACCAGAGGATGCTGCTGGGGAGGGAGCAGCCATCGTCGAAGCAGAGGCCACTAGTAGAACGACATAACTAGCTTCAGATGTTGTTTGATTCATCTCATAGACCATTGTTTCAGAGGTAGCCCCGTGTGTGGCTACCCATGGGACATATCTTGGGTCAAGACCTCCCAGAGGAGAAGGTCCCTCCATCTCAGAGCCAACCTCCATTCCCTTAGCGGGCGAAGGTGCTCCGACTACTTCAGCAGCTGGCATATCATCCTGGTCTTTAATGGCCTCTTCAGCTAACTTATCAATAGCTTCTCTGGCCGAGTCGCTAGTTTAGTTGTCCACGTCCTCCTCGACTAGCTTCTCAACGGTCTCCTCAACTTGCTTCTCCACGATGTCCTCAACTGGCTTCTCAACGACCTCCTCGATAGCCATTACAATGACCCTATCGACCAACTCTTCAATGGCCTCCTCGGCCGCCGTCACAAGGTCTTCTTGAGCTAACTTTTCGACGGCCTCTTCGGCCGGAGTCTCAATCGCCGCATCGGCCACCTCTCCAATGACCTTCTCGACTGTAACTCCCTAAACTAATTCTGGTAAATTTTGGAAATTTTTCCTAAAAATTCTATTTGGGTATAAAAATATTTTGACACAGAAAACCTAGTTTTTATTTAATGAAACTATTTTTGTAATAATTAACCTTGCTTTAATAATATTAAGTATATATTCTTAAATCATGATTATTGTTAATCCTTATTATCAACTAATCATGTTATAGATTAATTATCTATTAATTTTGTTTTAATTAGTTTAATTATTAATCCCGATTATTATTCCTGATTTATTGTTAATTTAGTTTATTAATTATGGTTATTAATCCTAAAGAATAATTCTGAATTTGGTCCTGATTAATATTATTATGATTTTATTTAGTAATGGGTTTCTGCTTAAGCCTACCAAAGCCTTGGGCTTTGAATTGTGGGCTTTAGCCTACCAATTCTATAGAAGGGTTTAATATTATTTTCTAGATTAGTTATAATGTAATTAGTTAGAAAGTTAGTTAGTCAGTTAGTAGTTAGTTACAGATATTCACTAATAGTCCTATATCTATTACAAATTACAGGAATATCACTAGGGCTAACTTGGGAGAGACTCTAATATTTTACTATAAATATTAGGAGAGTTTCCCAGTTATTTTGTTATTATATTTTGACACTGTACAAACTGACACCAGTATATTGACACAACCTACTGTTCTCCACCGCACTGCCGTTGCCATGGCCGCCCGCAGCCTGCTACCGTAATCATCGCCACAAGATCGCCGCCACACCACCGTAAGCCTTACCAGACTCCATCGAGGTCGTCGATCGCTACCACATGAGCTCGACCTCCTTGATAGATCTCGTTACAGAAGTTGCAGCATCTTGTCGTCAGCCAGCGCCCCCGCTGACCGGAGCTCCTCGCCAGACGACCAGATCCGTCAGCTAGAGAGGCCGGGGACGACGAACTAGGCGATGGCGCACCGAATGAGGCCGCTACCTCTACTGCAGTACTGAGCTTCGTAGACAGTACCGTCCGCTCGAACTCGTGTGCCTCTTCGAGACCCGTGCCTGACCCTTCGAGTTTCGAGCCGTCCCTTCGTAGATCGAGCCATCGTGTGGTCCGTCGACGACAACATCTAGTACCGCTAATCGAACTCAACAGCGTCTCTGCCTAGCCATCTAGCCGAGCCACCGGAGCTGTCCTTAACCTCGCCAAAGCATCGAGCCGAGGTGACGAGCCACTCAATCATCATCTACCGCCAGATCTCGCCATTGCAAAGCTAGATCTCCGTCACCGAGCACCACTGGGCCAGGGCGAGCTCCTCCACCATAGCATCGAGCCAATCGAGGTGAGCATTGTTCCTTCATCTTCTAGATCCCCTTCTTTTTCTTATTCTTTTTCTAGCTAAGGTTTGTATTCTAGGGACGATGAAGTGAGTAGAGAATATTTAGGGTTAGGGTTTCGATTCGACTGGGGATGTGGGAAGGCTGTTGTGCGTAGGTTGTTGGTTTTAGTAATAAAGTATATCGAATTTTAATTAACAGCAATAGTTGTAACCGTGGACTGGGCTAGGTCTGCAAACAATAGGCCTAGCCAGTGGGAAATTAGAAGTGGGGATTTGGACTTGAGTTATTATTAGTAGTAGTTCTTATTATTGTTAATTTCTTATTAATAATTTTATTTTATGTTTATAAGTATAATCAAACCTATTTTGCTAACTAGTACTTTGCTAGTGGAAAATCTTCTAATATAATAAACATTGATTTTATTCTAAAAATGTTTATATAGTTTATAAATATTTTACAAATATTATTTCGACAATAGGTATATCCTAAATAATCATTCTAGTTCTAGTTAGTGTTTATAGTCTAAATTAATATTATTTCTTGCTAGTATATATCTATATAATTAATTAGTTATATTCTATAATTAAATAGCTAGTTAAGTTAGCAATATCTAAGTTAGTTGCCACTATTTAATTTCTAATCTGTTCTTGCCCTATTCTAGGTGGACTTTGGGGCTCATTGGTTTGAACAACAAGGCAAGTACACCGACTTAAACTCTTTACTTAGTATTTCTGTCTTGTTCCTTGTTCTCATGTGGACACGAGATTGACACGATCGTTTCATGTTCTATTGATTGTTTTGTGGGGATTGGGGAAATATTATCTAGTGTTTGACCACACCCCCTTAGCTAGGTTATTGTGAATAGCCTAATCTATACCTCACGTACAATTAAGCCGTACCTTATTGTGATATTGTAGTTTTCTGCCAATCACACATTAGATTAATATTTCAAATTCACATGTTGCATTAATTGCCTTGTTCGTCATTTCAGTTCTTGTACTATTGTTTCACATTGTAGTTTAGTCCATATTATTACTTGTGCATTTCAAAATACTTTGTATAGTATTTCTTGTCAGGGTTGTACTTTGCTCCTTTTCTGACTAGATACGTTGCAGATGAGCTTGAGGCCATAGTTGAGCATGATGACACCAGGATTCAGGACTTAGAAACTATAGAGATTTAGTTTTAGTTTCATTGTTAGACTTGTTTAGTGACTTTATTCTGGATATTTGTATTGTCAGGATTTCATAGTTGTCACTTTTACCGGATTTGTCTTCAGATAATTTTTGTAAATATTGTATTAAAATAACTTAGTAGATTGTGGTGATATGTTCTGGGAACGTATATAGCAGCTGTGATCAGATTGTTGATCATGAATACTTGGAGTTTTTCTTAGAGTTGTACAGCTTACTTCGTTGTGTCTACCAACGAAGGCTGAACGTATCTGACTCGTATCCGATTATTCGAGAGCGGGTCGTGACAACGGCTTGAGTCCCAATAGCCGTAATAGTCAACTCTCTAGTGGCCTCCCCGATCAACACTTCAGCAGCCTCTTCGGCTGACTCATGGGTCGGATCCTCGACGTCGTCCCAGGATGAGTCATCAGTCACCTCATCCTCCTTACCATCCTGAGCTTCGACGGTCTCATCAGCCACTTCGTCAGTATGGAGAGGAGGCTCAAAGAGGCGTCTAGGACAACACATGCATCGTCCTCCGGTGTTTTATTCATCGCGTACGCTGATTCTTAGGCTGCACCTTCGACTGTTGCATGGCCAACCTTGGGTATCATGACAGGCTCGTTCGCGGCCTTCTTTGTAGAAGTCTGCTTCCGATACGCTGCCATCAACTCCGAAAATTCTTGAGTTTCATAATTAAAAGGGGTAGGCGGAGCAGCCTCCTCCGACTCGACAGCCTCAGCAGTGTCAGTCGATGGAATCTCCCACGAGAAAGTAGTCTTCTCAGCACCCACAGATGAGGGGCCCTTAGCTAGTACAGGAGTTGCAATCCTGACCTCCGAACGTACCCGGAAGGGGGGAGGGGGGGCACTCTAGCAACAGGTTCCTTAGGAAGTTCCCATAGGGCTTCAGGCTCATGATCAGTTATATCCTTACCCGAACGCCTCGATTTCTTCTTCGTCGGCTACATAAACAAAGCAGCAATAAGTAAGAGTGTCAAAATTCGAAAAATTAAAGAACATATACCACACAACTGTGAAGGGGATCCAGAGGATGGGTCTTTTCCCGGCTCCATGCGTGGCGAAGATCGTCGCTTACGAACCTTCTGCTTGAATCTCTAGGAGGGCGGAGAACCCATCTCCGTAGTGGCCTATCGCTTTAAAGGGGAACTCAGAGGCACAACATTTTCCCTCTCCTCCTGGGAGGCACTAGACCCCTCCAAAGTTTGTTCTCCTGACAATGCAAGCTCTTGGAGGCACGTAAGCGCGACTGGATGGCCTCGAATTTCGTTCTGACAATGAAACTCTACTCCCGATCAGAGCCTAAGGATATGGGTTGCAGGCTGGACTACAGGGATCTTAAAGCTCATCCAGTACACCCGACATTATAATAGTGCCATGCACGTGCGCCATCCAGCAAACTCCCCTCATAGCCCAGGTAAGGGCTCGGGTTGTCCATCATCAGTTGGCTATAGCCAAATTGTCGTACGAACCAGCTTAACAGATAAGGCTCTAAGTATACCCGGTTCTGATTCCGGTATACAAAGTGCGATGGCCGAATTGACTACAGCCAATGAAAAGCACCGTGAGTCAGATCGTTCATATTTCCACCCCGGTCTGTTAGTTCATCTTCTGCAAGATAACTGGAGTAGGTGGGCAAAGTCATATTGAAATCGTAACCATCGAAGAAGCCGAACACCCACCTGTAAATAGGGACTCTTTGATGGAGCCACTTCGCCCGGTGATAGTTGCGTAAGGATGCATCGCCCTCCTCATAACCCTCGATTGTGCCAGGGTCTATCAAGCCTGGCTGGTGCAACGCCAACCACGCCATTAAGTAATGATATAGGATTTCGACTCGAAGAAATTCGCTGGTTACCACGTCATGCTCTATAATTTTTCTTGAGAGCGCCCGCAAGCCTCATAGAGTATTGCACACCATGGCTGGGAGCAAGGCTAGCCTAAATCCAAAGACTAGTCACATAGCCAGCATGATAAGGTCCCGATGCACTCGTCCCTCGGCACTGGAACCTCCAGGCACCACAGTACATAGCCATAACATCAAGAAGGTAGCTAGCATCGCTTTCGGACTCATGGTAGTCAAGTTCCTGTAGAAGAAATTATGGACTGTGGAGATAGGGTTTCCCTCAGAATCAACTGAAGGGGCTGGCTCCCCTGCCCCGACCATCATATCTGCAATCTTGTCAGGAGTATACTGTAGGAATGAAATGTAAAGCGTTATACTCCAGAAGGGAGTGAATAGAGTAGGCGACAAAAATTTAGCTAATAAAAAATTGTTAGTAGCAAGATCACATAATATATATCACAATTATGTAAATAAAAAGCAGAGAGCAAATACAAACACGGCGATATATATTGATTTCTCTCTTGTGAGGACTATTCCAGTCAGAAAAACTCTAGCTTCCAGTTGAATCCACTATGGAAAAGTACCACAAGTTTTCATCCGAAGTCCTTACAACTTCTACAACTCGAGCTTTGATCCGAAGTACTCAACCAACTTCAATTGTGAAGTATCTTTCTTCAATCAAGCCTCTAATTACAATCACTCTGAAATTTCTAAATCGTACCATACTGACAAATCAACTAGAGGATTGTAACTGGCTTGTGATTTGAAAATGAAAGAGCTTAGAACACTTTGGAAGAAACGTATTAAACTTTAGAGAGAAGAGAAGAGAGAGGTGTGTTGAAATAAAAAAAAATTCTTTATTTATAGTTTTTCCAAAGGCATAATTTGGACAGAATTCGGACAAAGAATCTCGACAAATAGCCATTGCATCTGTAACTACAGGATGACCAAGTTTAAAAATCCAACGAGCACTAACCGAACTCGGGCAGAATTCAGGCCGAACTTGGGCCGAATTCTCCTGGGGTCCAGATTTTGATTTTTGGGATTTTTGCAAATCAGATTTTGGTCTTTTTGAAAAGTTTAAGTAGTTTAGGAGCTTTTTGTAAAATGGGCTATTTTCAAAACAGAGGTTGTTTTGAAAACATTTTGGGATAGACGCCTATTTGCCAGTACGACTCGGTGTACATCGTATTCCTAGACTCAATAAGATGTAAAAAT
Source organism: Iris pallida (assembly GCA_029216955.1). Taxonomy (NCBI): domain Eukaryota; kingdom Viridiplantae; phylum Streptophyta; class Magnoliopsida; order Asparagales; family Iridaceae; genus Iris; species Iris pallida. Next base: position 51,085 of record JANAVB010039439.1, on the reverse strand, counting down.
TATATTGAATATAAAGTACAGACTCAAGTGGCAAAATAGCTTCAGTCTAGAATGGCAGCAGTAGCAGATCTTTAGCAATTATCCAAGTAGCCCTTATACCGCGACATGGTTAGATCAATTATTAAAATCAGGTTTGACTATGACCAATGGGCCAACAATCTCCCTTATTTTTATAATTGACAAACCTTGACCGATATAACATCTCGATCTTTTGATTTAAAAAGAATCAAAATTGTAATATACTTATTCAGCTTGTATGGTACTGTATCCAAACAAAATTATGTATCCTGCAATAGATGTTAGATCATATTTCTCCCCTATTGTCACTTAGCAAAATAATTGCAAAGAGAGAAGCTCCCCGCAATTCATGCATAAGAAACAAACATTGAAAAAATACAAAAAATAGAATAACATTTATTTCACAGGCAGTTCTATGTAAGAAGCATAAACTAAGATAGGTAATGCTACGCATATAATAAGAAAATGCATACAGAGAATAATAGAGAGAGTACGATACACACTGAAATACATACTAATAAGAGAATAATAACTAGATATTCCAAATACATCAACTCAACAATAAAAGTCTCAGTGCTAAAACAAAGAAAGATAAAGTACTATCCTAGAATGTCGAGCATTTTTAAGCATACATAGACAAAATAAAGTCTAACTAGATAACATCTAGACAAAGTACATAACGTCTAGATCAGAAATCCTCAGAATCAACATCATTAGCGCCAGTAGCGCCACCATGTCCAAATGGACCAGCTCCAGTAGTGCCAGCTCCAGAAGGGTGTGGAGTAGAAGCAGAACCACGGTACCAATCATAAGCCTTATCGGGCTTAAAGAAGTGACGAACCGCCTTATCCTCATAGCGGTAGCCAGTCTGAGCAAATCGCAGATCCGCAAAGGAATTTGCGAGAGCCTGAAATCGACTGGTATCTCGAAACTTGTATTCCCTCGATGTGTCAGTAATAAATGCTCACAAATCAGAAAGATGCTAGTGAATACCCTCATAAGATATAGGGTAGTCCTGTGCAGGTGGAGGTAGAGCAGGAGGAACAACTGCGCTACGATAAAAGAGCTGAAGATACTTTGGCGCAGAGTCATGAGCACAAGTAGATAGATCAATCTCAAAATGCTGAAAGATGTTGTAATAGGATATGAATGAGTTACAAGCTTATGCAATCCTAATGCTTCAAAGTAAGTTCGATGGGACGGAAAGATAGCCCATTTAATCGGTGCGTCGGGGCATATGTTGCGAATAGAGAAATCTGCATACCATAAAAGTGATTGATCATAGGTTTTAAAGAAAAACCCATTGAACATCCCGTCGTCCGATTGGACAGGTGAAAAGAGTGAGTCATGGATTGGATCCGAAGACGAGGCCTCTTTACTAGCCGTCCTATTCTTCCTCATGAAGGGGTTAAAGTTCTTAGGCATTATTTCTATAAAAAATATAAATTTATGAAATTGAAAACGAGAGAAGGGGGAGGTTATACCTTCTAGGATTTGAGTATGTTGAAGAGAACGAGATACTCCGCACGAATCCAAAATTTGGATTGAAATCTCCAAAAGAATTGAGAGCAATGGGATGAAGAAAAATAAGGGTTTTGGAGCTTCGAGCGCTGCTGCTGCTGCTATGTTTTGAGGGTTTGGAGGAGATGAATAGAAAGGGGCTACTTGATTCTGAATTAAAAGTACCCGACACCAACAGAACTCGGGCCGAATTCGGTCAGAGTTCGCCTGGGGTTCTGTTGAGGTATTTTAAGCAGAATTAAATGCAATGCCACTTTATATTCATCAATATTTTTTAATTATTTAATTCCAAATTTAGTTATTTTAAATTTCAATTAATATAATTAATATGAATTAATTTTTTTTACGCATCTACTGTCTCAGATTAGCTGTAGGGGTACTATCCCAGCTAACAGAGGTTCACCGGAGAACGCTTAAATACTGTTTTGCTTTAGCCGTAGCCATGGTGACAGACAGACCCTTTGTAGGCTTGTATCAAAACAGTTTTGCATATTAAAAAGTAATCAATAAAATAAAATTAATTAATATTATTGACATCTAAAATTTCTAACTCTCGACGTAAATAATTGAAACGATCTTCTGCTAATGATTTTGTAAAGATGTCAGCTAATTTGTTCTCTATGTCTAGATATACAAGGTCAATATCTCTATTTCTTTGATGATCTCTAAGAAAATGATGCCGAATCTCAATATGCTTAGTACGAAAGTGACATACAGGAATCTTATTCAAATTAATATTGCTAGTGTTGTCACAAAAAATGAGTATGTGTGAATTCTATAAACCAAAGTCTTCTAAGGGTTGCTTCATCCACAAAATTTATGCACAACATCCTGCGGCGATATACTCAGCCTCAGTAGTTGATAATGCGACAGAATTTTGCTTCTTGCTAAACCAAGAGACTAGAGCTTTACTTAGGAAATGACACGTGCCACTAGAACTTTTTCTATCTAATATGCATCCCGTAAAATCAGCATCCGAGTAACCAGTTAGGTCAAAGGACGTAGTTTTGGGATACCATAAAAAGCCATAAGAAGTGTCTTTAAGGTATCGAAAGATACGCTTAACCGCGCACAAGTGTGATTCCTTAGGGTTAGCTTGAAAACGTGCACATAAGCAAACACTAAACATTATATTAGGGCGACTACCAGTTAAATAAAGTAAACTACCAATCATACCTCGATACCTACATATGTCGACCGGTTTGTCTTGTTCATCAATATCAAGCTTGGTTAAACTTTGCCATAGGAGTGCCAAGAGGTTTGATGGTTTCCATATCAAACTTCCTTAGTAAGTCTTTTGTGTACTTGGCTTGATTAATGAATCTCCTATTGTTGGTTTGTTTGATTTGCAGTCCAAGGAAGAATTTGAGTTCTCCCTTCAAGTTCATCTCAAACACATTCTGATACACTTTGAAAATTCTTGACAAAGAGATTCATCAGTAGATCCAAAAATAATCGTCAACATAAATCTGAATTAGAAGAAGATTTTTATTAAAGGATTTTATAAATAGTGTAGTGTCAACCTTGCCTTTTAGAAAATTGTTATCAAGTTGAAAAGAGCTTAAACGATCATACCAGGCACGAGTGGCTTGTTTCAAACCTTATAAGGCTTTCTTTAACTTGAAAACATGATCAAGGTTTTTAAAATCAGTAAAACTTGGAGGTTGAGCTACATAAACTTATTTTATAAAACCGTTAAGAAAAGCACTTTTTACGTCCATTTGAAAACTTTAAAATTATAAAAATATGCAAATGCATATAACGTGCGAATGGATTCTAATCTCGCAACTGGGGCATAGGTCTCATCGTAGTCGATACCTTCCTCTTGGTTATATCATTGAGCTACGAGTCAGGCCTTGTTATGAGTAACTAAACCATTCTCATTGAGTTTATTTTGGAATATCCAGCAGGTGCCAATGATCGGATGATCAATGGGTTTGGAAACAAGTTCCCAAACTTGATTCAGTTCAAATTAGTTTAATTCCTCTTGCATAGCATCTAACCAAAAATTATCGCTATATACTTCTTCAACAGTTTTGGGTTCTACCTGTGAAATAAATACAACACAGGAAACTATATCTCTACTTGAGGAACGAGTATTTACACCCCTGGTAATCTCACATACTACCAAGTCCTTGGGATGGTCAGCCAAAAACTTCATTCGTTTTGGCAAACTCTCAAGGTAGCTGGTTCCGACTTTTGGTTCTGTACGTGCTCTGCTTGGAGGATCAGCTGGTGCTGTGCTTGAAGATTTTGCAAGTACTGTACTTGGTGTACTGATGTATTCATCATCATCGTCGATTGTCTGTTGATTTAGTTCATCAAAAGTAACATTTATTGACTCTTTGATGATCATAGTCCTTTTGTTGAAGACTCGGTACCCTTTATTTTTGGCCGCATAACCTGAAATTATACCTTCATCGGCCTTTTCATTAAATTTTCCCAAATTATCCTTAGTATTAAGAATAAAGCATTTGCAACCAAAGCTTTTGAGATAAGAAACAGATGGTGTCCTATCAAACCATAACTCATAGGAAGTCTTCTTCGATTTAGGTTGAATTAGAACCCTATAGAGAACATAACAAGCTGTATTAACAGCTTCAGCCCAAAAGTATTTAGGTAGACTAAACTAGTTTAACATAACTCTAGCAATTTCATATAGAGTCATGTTCTTACGTTCCACAATTCTATTTTGTTGCGGAGTCTTAGGACAGGAGAACTCATGCAGATAACCGTGTGTGTCACAAAATTGCTCAAACTCTATATTCTCAAATTTGTCGTCATGATCACTTCGAATACGAGTGATCATGAATCCTTTTTTATTCTGAACTTTTTTACAAAAGAAGACGAATTCAGATGATGCATTATTTTTGCGTGCAAGAAAATATACCCATGTGTATCTAGAGAAATCATCTACTATTACAAATGCATATAACTTACCACCTAGGCTAGCAATTCTACTAGGCACAAATAAATCCATATGTAGTAATTGTAGAGGTCTAGTGCTACTTATAGCGTTATTTGGACTTAAAAGGGGATCGAGTAGCTTTATTCTTTTCACATTCACTACATACCGTATCCTTCTTGAAAGTAATGTCCGGTAAGCCTCGTACCAACTTCTTTGTGGATAGTCTTGAAATTGTGTCCATGTTTGTATGACCGAGTCTCATATGCCATAATTGACTCTCATCATTTTTGGCGGTTAAGTATCTACCTACTTTGTTAGCCTCTTCCAATAAATAGAAAACATATATATTGTCTTCCCTAATACCTTCAAAGATAGTATTACCAATTGAGCTATCAACTATAGTACATTTGTCTTTGATAAAGTTAATACCATAACCATGGTCAGCTAAATGACTTATGCTGAGTAGGTTATGTTTTAACTCGGTTACTAGACAGACATCTTTGATCACAGGATATGGAGCCTTACCAATATTGCCGATACCTACTATATACCCTTTAACATTATTACCAAAGGAGACGTATCCTTCCTTCTTCTTCGACAGTGTTACGAATAATGAAGCGTCACCGATCATGTGCCGTGAGCAAGCGATGTCGAGGATCAACTTGCTTCTAGCATTCGTTGGGTGTTCTACCTACAAAAGATAGTACATTGAGCTATCAACTATAGTATATTTGTCTTTGACAAAGTTAATACCATAACCATGGTCAGCTAAATGACTTATGCTGAGTAGGTTATGTCTTAACTCGATTACTAGACAGACATCTTTGATCACAGGATATGGAGCCTTACCAATATTGTCGATACCTACTATATATCCTTTAATATTATTACCAAAGGAGACGTATCCTTCTTTCTTCTTCGACAGTATTACGAATAATGAAGCGTCACCAATCATGTGCCGTGAGCAACCGATGTCGAGGATCCACTTGCTTCTAGCATACGTTGGATGTTCTACCTACAAAAGAATTTACAGATAAAACTTTTGGTACCCATTTCTTGTAGGGTCCTAAAATGTTAGTCTTCGGTATCCATGCACATATCTTTAAATCAATAAGCTTTCTTAGTCTACATGCAAGAGAGATATGACCAATGGTGCCACAACAATAACATCTAGCATGTTGAGTGTTAGATGCGGTGTGTTGTGAGGTCTTGGTTTTCTAGTTAGTTATTGATAATAAAATACATGCCTATTAGTCTTCTTGGCCAAAGGTTTTGTCATGACCCACTCCCGTTTTTCGGGATACGAGTGCTTGTCTAAGCCAGCCTACGTCGCAGTGTCGGCGGTAGAACGCTGTCTAGCCACAATGCTCAAGTCACAAATAAATGCTCATTCACAAGATTAAATAAAATTATAATATTCAAATATTTATATTTGATACAAGGTACAATGTCTCACAGTTATAAAGAATAACTGAATAAAACTCAACTATCTAACTAATCCCTATGTTTTGGCCTCCGAGTGTCTATCTCCTCCCGTATGGTCCATGGCACAAAAATAGGAAGTAAGTCATCCTCACCTATATCAACAATCCAGTTAGGAAAGGAACGAGTACATAAACTAACAGCAGTTCCAATGAATTGACAAATACTATAAGAGACAATTATAATGAAATACATGATGAAATGTCAAAAGTGGAAGTAAACTGTGCAAGAGAACTGAATAACATATCATGGGTGAGATATAAGATAAAACTGGATTATAAGCAGTAAATGTAAATCTGATGTATGATGTAAATATAAAAAAAAGTGCCTTGAGATATTAGAGCGTTATGTGATCGGCTTGGGTCAAGATCAGGCTGTTCCATTTGACCGGCTATGTACAAGTGGTATAGTAGTATAGGGATCAGGCCAGCCAAAATGGAAAGCTATGCACAAGTAGTATCCGGTCAGGCTACACCCTACGTGTGGTGAGGGTGGAGTTATGTACAAGTAGTAAACAAGTAGGGGTAATGATCACATAACCTCTAATAACTTCCCATCCCCGAATAGTATATGGATCTGGACATAACACGTCATGACACGGGATTCTCTAAGATGGTAGAAAATCCCCTTAGGAATCGGCGTCTATACAGGTACAAGAAACAAGATCGAACAATGTACCAATATACCAAGTAACCCAGGAATGACATCTCATGACAGGATCCGATGTATACTAGTCCGTGTACCATCGTGTCGAGAATCGAGTAAAACACTACAACTTAATCGGATATAGTAGATATTAAGACAATAAAAACTGTCAGAGAATGTACTCGTCTAAGGTCCTGAGCTGAGGAATCGAAACTACAAACAATTCAATGAGCTACGAACGGTCAACTCGCATAACAGTCTCTTCATACTGAAACAGACATTACCAACGTTCTCAGAATAGTTAAATTAGCTAGAATAGTCTACCCATAATTCCAATTCTGGATATAAGAGCAAAACGATAATTTTGGGTCAAAATAGTGTCCACCATTGGACCCGCTTGGCACCGAAAAACATGCCAGAATCTACAGTCTCTAAAGTTATCAAACTATATGTCTATGGGTCCGGTTTGAAGAGACGAACCCAAACGTATATCCAAAGTTGAATTCCGATGGGCCGTGCACAAATTCGCCCGTTGGATCGGGTCGCGGGCCCATCAAAATAGCGTTCTGGTCGAACTTCTCAGAATCGGACCAAACTTGGCATACAGGACCCAAAAAATAACACGATCCTATTGGCACAAGTCTTGCCTCGATTTGACGAACGTGCACAAAGTAATTAGAAAATTTGCAAAGAGGTCGATACGGTAAATTTTGACGGATACACATCAAATTCGTCGCACACACGCAACCAATTTTAGTTTCGTCAAATCCCACACGTCTGCGAAGCCGATACGCACCTTTCAATGCCTTCGGTTTGCGACCACGTCCTCCAGTTTGGCGGAACGCATGTCGTATCGAACATTTTTTGAGTTTCGAAAATAGATTTTTCTCCAACTTTAATCAAATCTAAAGCAAAATATAATACATAAATAAATAGAGTAATTATTGGGATTTAATCTTGGTTAAGTTGTCTACCAGGCTGTTCAAACCGATTTTCAAAACTTGTAATATACTGGTTGCGAATCGACCGCAAACAGGGGGTGTTAGGATAGTTTCTAACGTCCAATAAATCAATTTTTTTTGATTTTGGAACTCGTTTCTCTTTGCACATTATGCGAATTAAATAAATCTAATTGAAGGGGTTTAAAGACGTATAGGTTATGTTCATACCTGCAAAGACGGATCAAATATCGTTCAACCATGCGCGGAGAAATTGGTTCACAAAGTTGTGCGTTTGATGCAACTGTTGCTGTTGCACTGTGGCTATTTCTAACCGTCGCACGCGGCCTGGCTGTACCCGGCGACCCACGGTGGCGCGTACGTCGGGTCGGAGATGTCGCCGGGGTAGGGAGGTCATCGGGGTGTGAAGGTTTTGAGGGATTCGGCTAGGGTTTCTTTCTCCATCTATCGGCTTTATATATATATATATATATATATATATATATATATATATATATATATATATATATATATAGAGGAGGGATCCGCATCCCCTCATTTTTTGCATCCCCAAGCATCCCCATGTTAACAACCGTTGGATGTGCTTAAGTCATCTAATCTTAACCGTTGGTAAATCAATGGTTAAGATTAGATGACTTAAAACACCATCCAACGGTGTGAGTAGGGGGGATGCTTGGGGATGCAAAAAGTGCGGGGATGCCTATCCTTCCTCATATATATATATATTATATATATATATATATATATATAAATATATATATATAAATATAAATATAAATATATATATATATATATATATATATATATATGTGTGTGTGTGTGTGTGTGTGTGTGTGTGTGTGTGTGCACGTATACAACAAGCATGAAAATGCTCGGGTCCAACTTACTGTGAGCAGCTTGTTGGCCCATGCTTGGTTAGTGGGGGGGGGGGGGGGGTTCATTTATTTCTTTTTTTTCCTTTATTTCTTTTGTTTTTTTCCTATTTCTTTAATATATAAAACCTATAAGGATACATATCTATACTTACTTTATGCAAATACAAGGAAATTTTATAAAATTCTAAAAATTGCCATTTAATAAAATAAAAGATATTTTAAGATTTCGGGAAGAGGGGTGGCAAATCTACTCACTTTAGAAATAAATTCGTCCTCGAATTTAAGGACTATTAGGATAGACAGACTTGGTAGATCAAATCTTTCTAAGATTTATAGTAAATATTAACTCCAATAAATCCAGAATAATCCATAATAATTTAAAAATAATTTTAGGTTTTATTGATAACTTTTTAAAATACTTTTAATCAAATCTAAATGTAATATTTGATAAATAACCTTAAATGGACACTAAATGTTATCAATTTAACTTTAAAATATATTTGTATAAATCTAAACAAAATTTAGTAAAACTTCATCTAATAATCTGTCACTATACGAATATAAAGTAATATTTAATATCATCCAAGTATATTTATAAGTTAAAAATCATAGAAATATTTGATAATGATCTATAATTCTTAAAAGTCGATTTCTGTCATTTTAAAATATCTTTTAAAAGAAAATTTTGGCAAAAACTCTTTTTATTTCAAAAACATCTATAATAGGATTAATAAATTTTATTTTCAAATCAAAATTTCAAAACTTCGGGGAGTGAGCTTAACATATACCCACCTTAGAATGTTTTATCCTAGAAATTTCAAAGGTCATTATTAGGCACGACTACGAAGAATAATCAAGAAGCAAAATTTCAATCGATACGAATAAAACGACAAATGATATTATCAAGGGAGTGATATAATTTATGATCAAATTAGTCGTGCATAATCGTGAATATTATCAAATAATAATAAAAATTAATAGACAAAAGGAGAATGTGATGGGGCACGATCAACCTTTGGTCAAATGGTCTAGTTGACGACCAAATGTTTTTAAAAATGATCAAGATTGAAATGGTTTGGCCTGACCAAATTATAGTCAGCATGGTCTAGTCACGACCAATTTTCTAAGGGATGATCAAAGTTCTCGATGAAATCTAAACAGGATTATAGTCACTTAGATATAATTTAAGATACAGTCACGATCAAGGCTAATCGTGTAAGTCATCCAAGCATGGTGAAAAATAGGAAGTTGGCACGAGCATAATCATGATCAAAATAGTCATAACCATAGCTGGAATGAAAATATAAACCTTTAGCTATAATTAAGTTGAAATATAGGCACAGTTAAGATCGACCAAACTTGAAATCATTTTGGTACGAACAACTAGTTAAGCAAAACTATTTAGGCACAATTATGATTTAGTCGTGGTCAAAATTGTTTAAGATTGACCAAACTTGAAATCATTTTGGTACGAACAACTAGTTAAGCAAAACTATTTAGGCACGATTATAGGATCGAATTCTAGGATAACATGCGAATTAGCACGATTGAAATAGAATCGAATAGTCTAGTCGTGATCGAAAGGTCGTTAAGGATGATCCAAATCGAAACCGTTCTAACACGATCGATTGTGTAAGCATGATCATAGAATCATAATCTAGGTGTAAAACCCGTATTTTTTTAAAATTATTATTTTTATTATTTTATTTGACTTCAAATTTAATTTATGCAATTTATAATTTTTATTAATTATTTCATTAGAAATAACCTTAGCCATTGTTGAATTTTGGAACACAAGACTACCATAAAATTTGGCACGGAAGATGTAGCAGTGTGCCTTGACTAGTGTACTAGCCATGCCAGGGGAAGCCTAACCATAGTTCAGTCCAAACTAGGAAAATCAGGCCGAGTTGTGTAATGACTCATTTAACTTATTTTATTTAACTATTATTTTATTTAATGATTTTATTGACCCGGTTAGACCAAACTAATCCGAACTGGGCCCGGACCGAACGCAAGCCCAAGTAGGCATGTGGTGTGACCAAATGTGGCCATGTAGGCATATTTTATGTACGTAAAAATATTTTCTAAATTATTTTAGAATTTTTTGTACAATTTTTAGTTATTTAATTATGTGTACAATTATTGGTGTTTTATTTTTAAAATAATAATTTATTTGATTGTACATTTTCTGGACCCGGATAAGGGTGAGCCCACCTTGACTACCATGTATTACTTGAATACTTTTATTATTATTAAGGTTATTTTTATTATGATTAAATAGTCATAATTATTGATATTTAATATTATTACTAGTTGTCAATTGGATATATAAATATATATATATATATTTAATGTATTATATATATGTAGATAAGATGTAAATTTTATTTAAATTTTATAGAGATTTACATGATATATATTTAGAATATTCATATACATATAGATATATCTATATATATATTTATATATAAGATTTAGATAGGAAAAAAAAGAGAGAGATGTGGTCGGCCGCACGTGTGGGACCCGACCACATAACATAGGCAATCAGCAGCTTGGCCGCCCACCTATTTTAAGTAGCAGTAGCTACTTTATGTGCGCCCTTAGCAGCACCTGCTAAGCTTGGCCGAAACCCATAGCTTTTATTTATACACACACACACACACACACACACACACACACACACACACATATATATATATATATATATATATATATATATATATATATGACTCTAAAGAAAACCCTAGTTTCTTCTCCATTTTCTTCCTCCTCTCTCCTCCATCCTCCTCCCTCTCCTCGGCGTGCATGCCAGCCTCGCCGGAGCGACTGAATCGCCGCCTCCCGGTCGTCACGACAACAACAACAATAACAGATTCCTACTTTAAGGTACCCAACTTCCCTGTTTGATTTCTCTCTCGATTCTAGTCCATTTTTAGATCCATAAATTCGTGTAGAAATTCCACATGACCCTCTTCGAGATCTCCCAGGTGGATTTCGACATGGCCATCCAACTTGCTCGAAAAATCGAGACGAAGTTGGAGAAAAAAACCACTTTTCTGAAATATTAAAAACTGTTTTAAAACACCAACTTGTCAGCCAATTTTTGTTCTGTACTTTAAGATTTTGTAAAAACTAATTGAAGATAGTAAAAGTCAACATAACCGAGATTGTAACGCACTTTCTGGATTCACTTTTTATTTAGTATGTAGAAAGTTACACGTAGTTAAAGTTCTCAAAAAAATTGTAAATTCTGTTTTCAAAAAGTGGAAAAACACCCGATACGGCGTGCGTCCCGACAAACCGGGCGACGTGGTCATGCACTATATACATCGAAAGGCGCATAGGGATGTTGTCAACGTATGGGAACTGACAGAACCCGATTTTATTGCATGTGCGCGACGAAATCAGTGCGTATCCGTCGAGATACTCCCATATCGACCCTTTGCAAATTAATTCACAACTTTGTGCACAGTCATCATATCGCGACAAAACTTACGCCATTGGACTCGAAATATTTTTCTGGTCCTGTGACCCAAGTTTGGTCCGATTCTAAGACCGTTGATCGGGACGCTATTTTGGCGGGCCCACAATCCCACTAAACGGGCGATTTTGTGCACAGCCCACCGAAATCTAAAATTGGACATACCGTTGGGTTCGTCTCATCAAAACAAATCCGTCGACATATAGTTTGACGACTTTAGAGATCGTAGGTTCTGGCGCGCATTTCGGTGCAAAGCGGGTCCAACGGCGGACATCGTTTTGACCCGAAATTACGATTTTGCCCCTGTTCTAGAATTTAACTTTTGGATAGGCATTTCCTAGGCATATCTTTTATTCCAAACTCGTTCGTGATGTTTGTTGCAGCATCCGGAGTCATCTGCGGGATTTGGCTTTTCTTGCTTCGTTTATTTGTTTGTTCGAGCTACTGGATTATTCCTTTTTGCACATAACCTCAGGAAAGATACCTTACCATTATACTGTTTATATTCAGTTACATTTTATTACGTATCAGTGCTCATTATTTCCAGTTCTTACAGTTCTTGATTTATTGTCTGCTCAGTGATATTAGATACACTTTGTTATTATCCTTTGATTGCATGTGGACTTAGAGTTAAGGGACTACCGTTTGTAGTATATTGCATATACCTTGACACAGTTGTACCATGAGGATATGTGAGATGAGTAGCATGTAGAGGTACTCGCGTGTGGACTGATCCCCCATGTGCATGTGTTTGGGCTAACTGCTAATAGAGGCATGTTAGAAGACTTAGCAGTTAGTAGAGGTATGTGAGTCATGGATGTGACTCTGTTAGACATTGGGTGGGAAGAACAGTTCCTTAACGTATGGGCCAAGTATGCACTTCCCTATTGTCGGTTACCTCTGCGGGAGATACGATCCTGGATCCTAATACTGATTTACTGCTGGCCTCTGACATTCGATGAATGTTATGCTTTGAGGTCCCTGGTATCCTGATGGACCATACCTGAGATTATTGTTACTGAGCCAGAGTGCCCATGCATTGGAGGTTTGTTCTTAACTGCATAAACACTGTAGTACGGTTAGATTACCTTATTGTCGTCTTGTCACTTATTTCGGTTTGTGACATATTATATATTCAGTTTATTATGGCATGTTCTTCCTGTATCTTGTTACGTCCCTCTGAGGGCCTGGTTATCTCTCCAGGTGTGTGCTTCTGTGATTTTGCAGGTGTTCTAGCCAAGGCTGTGATCTTCTCCATTCTTTCGAAGAGGATTGCGCTTGGTTCGTCTCGTTATTTTACCGATCACTTCTTGTACATTTTATTTGAGATAATTGGTAGTGGACTTTGTCTCCGCCCAACGATTGTATACATGACAAATTCAAAGTTGCTTTTGTATCATTTATTTATTTAGTAGATGAGATTTAGTTATTATGATTCTACTGTATTTTACAGCTTATGTATTCATACGAGGTTTCCATATATTGGAGTATACTTCGTATGTATACAGCTGGCATGTCGATGTACCTAGTCCTACGTATTTTGGGACTGGGGCGTTACATGTTTTTGTGGTGGCCCATGCAGGTCGAGTTTGTCACTTCGGTTAAAAAATTGTACCGATGTGAGCCTGCAACATAGGATTAGAATCTAGGAATCTCATCCATACAGCTTGACCTCTTCCCTTGGCTTCAAATTTTGAACTCTCGTTCGACTTCCTTCAACTGCATCTTGCTTGATTCCTTTTTACCGTTGATTCTTATTTTCGTGCTTAGTGTCAACTAGGAAGATGACTACACTAGTATATTCTCATAGGTCAAACACATGACTAGAATGGTTATATTGGCAATTGGAATACATTTAAGACTCTAATTGAGTTAAAAAAGTTTTTTTTTCTTAGAAGTATGATTCAATCTTGAGATTTCTAAATAGAAAACACCATAGGATTGATACTGCAGAATAAAAGGGGGCTAAAATCTTTATACCATTGATTTAAGAAATTGATTGACTTTTGAGATTTGATATTTATGATTTATTGGGTTATAGTTATAATTCTTTGCACAAGTATAAAATTGATTTGCTTTTCGAATTGTGATATTTATAATTTTTGGGTGATAGATATACATCTTGGAACAAATATAAAATTTATTTGAATTTCGAGTTTTGATGATTTATTGGATTATAGTTATACACCTTTGCACAATTATAAATTTGGTTTGAAAATGATCTTAGCTTTTAAAAGTGTCCATAGGAATTTTTTAAATTTGAGTTGTACAACTTGCGATTTTCGTGTTTAGTAAATTTTGAATTTTAAGTGGAAGTAATGACGGTGAATTTTGGTTTAAAATATTTAAAAGTTATGAAATAATTTTTTAGAAATTTTTTATTTTATTTTAAATGGTGTCCTATGATTGAGGATTTACAAATCTATTTAGATTTTTGGTAAAAAAAAAGAGAAGGATTTTGACTGATAAGATTATTTGAAAAATTTAGTTTAATGAGGGATTGCTAATATTAAAATTTTGGAATAATTTCGAAGGATGTGATGGAAAGTTATTTTGATTGATTAAAGGAAGTTACCCTTTTAAAAGTTGTGATTTTGTTAGAATAACTTAGCATTAATAGAAGTTAAAATTGATGAGAGTAGTGAGCTTAATTTTTTAGATTGCTTTTAATATGCTAAGAGTTTTATTATGAGTTATTTGAAAAAATTTAGAGTGTTAAATTTTTGATTGATTGTGAAATTTTTATGAATTCGTAAATTATGAACTCTTGAGTTAAATAGTTGAACTTAAACGTTAATTTTGGAAAAGGTTAGTAGTAACGTGATAAAATTTTGCATTGAGATTTATGAGAGTGATTTAAATTTTTATGATAAATTTGAACGGCTTGGAGTGAATACAAATTTTTATGATGAATTTAAAACTTTTTGGAGGAAACTCGAGTTAAAATTTTAATGGTAGGCCCCAAGATAACCCTACTGAATATTCCACTCTAATTGCCATGTCACCCATGACCATGATAGTAGTATATATACACAAGTGTTGTTAGTCATCTACCCAGCTATGTGACTATATTTCTATCTCGACTTACTCGACCATCCTTCAATTCTAGATCTTTTAATTACGACATTCTAACCCATTTGCAATTTGAATAATGAGTTAATGGTTCCTTAACTGTATTCATCTAGGAGACTATCTTCTCTCCGGAATTGTGTTCCTAAATTATTTTTACTGGATTCTTTAATTAATTTTATTTCATGCTTTAACTTTATATTCTTTATTTTGTGCATTAATTATCACCTCGTGAACTCCCACTTTCTATTTTTGATCTTCTGGCGTTCCCTACCGTGACTTGTATATTTGGAGTACAACACTACACTTTCCTCCCAACAAATTTCATATATAAGGCCTAGACAAGCCCACCTTCCTGTAGACATATCATGTCCGACCGAAACCTATCTTCTTGTACTCTATTTCTTGATATGACCTTATGGTCAAAATGGCCAAACTATAATCTTTACCATGATACCGATATATTTTTGACCACGGATAGGGATTCCATCTCGACTCAGTTTTTTTCGACCGATATGCGATTGTGTTCTACTAAATTCCTTAAATACTTAAATTTATACTCTATCTTGATTGCTTGACCCATTGTCCTATGATACTATTAGTTTAACTCTTGTAAGTTGGGTAGAATACCTCACCACATAACAAACCTTTTTTCCTTGTGAACCACATTGGTAAGTTCACTTAGACTATAAATTCAGAGGACCCTACCTTATCTAGTCTACCAAGCCATAAATGAAAAAACACTAGGACAACTGTATAGGCCCAAAATTTGGGCGAAACTTAGATTTTAGAAGATCCTGGACTATTTTATTTCCTTCATCATTACCTCCCTTACTCATATTTTGACAATCTCATGCTGCTAAATTAGCTTTAGTTTTTGCAAGTTTATTCTTTTTGAGCTTGATCATGACATATTTTATTGGGTGCACCCACTAACATATTATCTAATCAGAACCGGTACATGATGGTCTGATCAACATATTGCACTTTGGTTCGCTTTTCAAATATTATTCTACGTGGATGGAGACATAGTAAAACCTGCCTTAGAGTCTCTTCCACGACAGCTTTGACAACTCTCATTTGAATTATTTTCGTCGCGTATGAAACTCGTATTTCATACTCAATAGCATCGTCTTTGAACACTTTATTGTTGTTTACTTTACTTACTTTAGAAATATCACACAAGGTACTTGATAGATAGACCCAAGATATCATCCTTAGTTGCCATATTAGTTATTTATACACAAGTGTGGATAGCCACCGACCGACTCATGTGGCTATATCCTCGCCTTTAACTACTCCTCATTTCTCAACCCTAGAATTATTATCGTGCCCTTCCAAATGTTCTTGAGCACTCGAGAATGATTCTAATCATCCACTTAAATCAAACTCTCAATCGGAGCGATTAGGCTCCAGTTTCTCTCTCGGAACCACATCTTCCAAATGTCTAATTTATTTTCTTTGGTCTACTCATTTCCTTACTGTTCTTCTAAATTGGATATTCAAAAGTTTGTTACCTTCACTAGCGATCCTTATTCAATTCCATAACCATGATATATTTTTTTTGTATATATCGACTCAACAATTTTCTATTGCACGGTGGTGTTGAAAGACGATTTATCGCCTTCCCAAAATTTAATTGCATTTGTGGTATTAACGAACTCTTCCTATCCCTCAACCCAATCTACCATGTTAATCCTAAATTTCGAGGACGAAATTCTTGTAAATTGGGTAGGATATAAAACCCCTATTTTTTTAAAATTATTATTTTTATTATTTTATTTGACTTCAAATTTAATTTATGCAATTTATGATTTTTATTAATTATTTCATTAGAAATGACCTTAGCCATTGTTGAATTTTGGAACACAAGACTACCATAAAATTTGGCACGGAAGATATAGTAGTGTGCCTTGACTAGTGTACTAGCCATGGTAGGGGAAGCCTAGCCATAGTTCAGTCCGAACTAGGAAAACCAGGCCGAGTTGTGTAATGAATCATTTAACTTATTTTATTTAACTATCATTTTATTTAATGATTTTATTGACCCGGTTAGACCAAACCAACCCGAACTGGGCCCGGACCGAACGCATGCCCAAGTAGGCATGTGGTGTGACCAAATGTGGGCATGTAGGCATATTTTATGTATGTAGAAATATTTTCTAAATTATTTTAGAATTTTATGTACAATTTTCAGTTATTTAATTATGTGTACAATTATTGGTGTTTTATTTTTAAAATAATAATTTATTTGATTGTACATTTTTTGGATCCGGATAAGGGTGAGCCCACCTAGACAACCATGTATTACTTGAATACTTTTATTATTATTAAGGTTATTTTTATTATGATTAAATAGTCATAATTATTGATATTTAATATTATTACTAGTTGTCAATTTTATTGTCAATTGTATATATAAATATATATATATATATATATATATATATATATATATATATATATATATATATATATATATTTAATGTATTATATATATGTAGATAAGATGTAAATTTTATTTAAATTTTATAGAGATTTACATGATATATATTTAGAATATTCATATACATATAGATATATCTATATATATATTTATATATAAGATTTAGATAGGAAAAAAAAAAAAAGATGTGGTCGGCCCCACGTGTGGGAACCGACCACATAACATAGGCAATCAGCAGCTTGGCCGCCCACCTATTTTAAGTAGCAGTAGCTACTTTATGTGTGCCCTTAGCAGCACCAGCTAAGCTTGGCCGAAACCCCCGCCCATAGCTTTTATTTATACACACACACACACACACACACACACACACACACACATATATATATATATATATATATATATATATGACTCTAAAGAAAACCCTAGTTTCTTCTCCATCTTCCTCCTCCTCTTTCCTCCATCCAACTCCCTCTCCTCGGCGTGCGTGCCAGCCTCGTCGGAGCAACTGAATTGCCGCCTCCCGGTCGTCACGACAACAACAACAACAGATTCCCACTTTAAGGTACCCAACTTCCCCGTTTGATTTCACTCTCGATTCTAGTCCATTTTTAGATCCGTAAATTCCTGTAAAAAGTCCACATGACCCTCTTCGAGATCTCCTAGGTGGATTTCAACATGGCCATCCAACTTGCTCGAAAAATCGAGACGAAGTTGGAGAAAAAAACCACTTTTCTGAAATATTAAAAACTGTTTTAAAACACAAACTTGTCAGCCAATTTTTGTTCTGTACTTTAAGATTTTGTAAAAACTAATTGAAGACAGTAAAAGATAACATAACCGGGATTGTAACGCACCTTCTGGATTCACTTTTTATTTAGTATGTAGAAAGTTACACGTAGTTAAAGTTCTCAAAAAAATTGTAAATTCTGTTTTCAAAAAGTGGAAAAACACCCGATACGGCGTACGCCCCGACAAACCGGGCGACGTGGTCATGCACTATATGCATTGAAAGGCGCGTAGGGATGTTGTCGACGTGTGGGAACTGACAGAACCCGATTTCGTTGCATGTGCGCGACGAAATCAGTGCGTATCCGTCGAGATACCCCCGTATCGGCCCTTTGCAAATTAATTCACAACTTTGTGTACACTCATCATATCGCGACGAAACTTGCGCCATTGGACTCAAAATATATTTTTGGTCCTGTAAGCCAAGTTTGGTCCAATTCTGAGACCGTTGATCGGGACGCTATTTTGGCGGGCCCACAATCCCACTCAACGGGCGATTTTGTGCACAGCCCACCGGAATCCAAAATTGGACATACCATTGGGTTCGGCTCATCAAAACAAATCCGTAGACATATAGTTTGATGACTTTAGAGACCGTAGGTTCTGGCGCGCATTTCGGTGCAAAGCGGGTCCAACGGCGGATATCGTTTTGACCCGAAATTACGATTTTGCCCCTGTTCCAGAATTTAACTTTTGGACAGGCGTTTCCTAGACATATCTTTTATTCCAAACTCGTTCATGATGTTTGTTGCAGCATCCGGAGTCATCTGCGGGATTTGGCTTTTCTTGCTTCGTTTATTTGTCTGTTCGAGCTACTGGATTATTCCTTTTTGCACATAACCTCAGGCAAGATACCTTGCCATTATAATGTTTATATTCAGTTACATTTTATTACATATTACTGCTCATTATTTCCAGTTCTTACAGTTCTTAATTTATTGTCTGCTCAGTGATATTAGATATACTTTGTTATCATCCTTTGATTGCATGTGGACCTAGAGTTAAGAGACTATCGTTTGTAGTATAATGCATATACCTTGACACAGTTGTACCACGCGGATGTGTGAGATGAGTAGCATGTAGAGGTACTTGCATGTGGGCTGATCCCCCATGTGCATGCGTTAGGGCTAACTGCTAATAGAAGAATGTTAGGAGACTTAGCAGTTAGTAGAGGTATGTGAGTCATGGATGTGACTCTGTTAGTCATTGGGTGGAAAGAACAGTTCCTTAACGCATGGGCCAACTATGCACTTCCCTATTGCCGGTTATCTCCGCGGGAGATACGGTCCTGGATCCTGATACTGATTTACTGCTGGCCTCTGACATTCGATGAATGTTATGCTTTGAGGTCCCTGGTATCCTAATGGGCCATACCTGAGATTACTGTTACTGAGCCAGAGTGTCCATGCGTTGGAGGTTTGTTCTTAACTGCATAAACACTGTAGTACGGTTAGATTACCTTATTGTCGTCTTGTCACTTATTTCGGTTTGTGACATATTATATATTCAGTTTATTATGGAATGTTCTTCCTGTATCTTGTTACGTCCCTCTGAGGACCTGGTTATCTCTCCAGGTGTGTGCTTCTGTGATTTTACAGGTGTTCTAGCCAAGGCCGTGATCTTCTCCATTCTTTCGAAGAGGATTGCGCTTGGTTTGTCTCGTTATTTTACCGATCACTTCTTGTACATTTTATTTGAGATAGTTGGTAGTGGACTTTGTCTCCACCCAACGATTGTATACATGACAAATTCAAAGTTGCTTTGTATCATTTATTTATTTAGTGGATGAGATTTAGTTATTATGGTTCTACTGTATTTTACAGCTTATGTATTCATACGAGGTTTCCATATATTGGAGTATACTTCGTATGTATACAGCTGGCATGTCGATGTACCTAGTCCTACGTATTTTGGGACTGGGGCGTTACACTAGGTGTGATTATGAATCTAGTAGAAGGAAATCAAATTAGGTTTAAGTCACTTCTAGGAAAACTAATAACGATACGACAGAGTAAAAGATAAAAGGAATGGTTCAAGAAATGAAAGGGTAAGAACTAATCGAATTTTAATTGAGAGTTCATTAAGTTGTGAACCATAAAAATCAGCAGTCACCTACCACAAGGATATAGTCTCTATAACATTCGAAAACCATATGTATACGTGAAGTCGCTTTACCGAGAATTTCTACCCCGTCAGTGTACATCTGGCTGCAGTAAACCCTGGGTATCGTGACTCAGGTAAGGGTATGGTATCGAATACTCTATCGACCCTATCCAATATTGACATAATAACTCAAGATGAAGATAGGACAACCAAGATATAGTTTAACAATGTTCGATAACCCACGCTTATCTGAAATTACTTCAACTTAGGGTCATGTCTCGCCAATGCGCTGCTGGCTGCAGTGAACCCACACTCTCCATAAGTCAAATAAGTGGCGACAGTGCGCTGCTGTCTTGCCATTATAAGTCATCGTAAATATTCTAACTATATCCACAAAATTTCAAAGGAGCTTCTAAAATTCTTAAACAAATTGATCATGATAGAGAAAGTTAAAAATTTAACAAATTAATATGATAGAAAATGTGTATGTATCTGTCCTTGAAGTGGAAGTATTCGTTTTGAAAATCAAACGATTGGTTAGAAAGAAAAGGTCGAAGACGAGAGAAATATAAACCTTGATTTCTATTCCTCTAATATTCAAGATCAAGGGGAAAATATATATAGCTAACTCGGAGTAGATATACGGATAAGGAATCATGTTAGGCTCAAACTTAATGGATTGGAAATAAAATATTGATAATATAGTTATCCACGGCCAATGGAAAATGATTAAGCAATAAGAATTTTACTATATGATTATGAGATTTAGAGGAGGAAAAGAAAGAAATAATAATAATAATAATAATAATAATAATAATTTTACACAAATGGTCAAGGTTAGGAGTTTGAATCATAGGTGTCTTAGTTTACCAAACGAACAGTCTACCTACCTTCGATCCTATCATCGCATCAAAACACAATAGTATAACCTTTTAGGAATCTTTCCTCTAAGTCAACTAATATGGTGTATAATTCAATAAATCCCTACCTAAATCACATGGCCTATATAGTAACCTTAACTACCCACTGTCAAATGCGTAAGGGACTCCTAGTGTAACGCCCCAGAACCAGAATACTGGAGAGCGGGGGCACACATAGCCAGCTACGTATATTGAAGTGCAACCCTCCTCGCTATATGGTCACGGCTGTCTAGATACATGAGGGTTTAACTACAAGCCATCAGTCTCCTATGGTCAAGAACAAGCCTATTGTCTCAATCTCAAGTAATGTAATAACAGTTACAAGATGTCAGAGCACCAAATATACAATAGTAAGGCGTCACATACATTACATATTCAGATGATCATGAAGCTAGTCGTACAAAATGTCAGGACTAGCAAGAGTTTCAGTCATATATGATGAACCCTAGGATTTGTCAATCATGTTACAGCCCGCAGGCAGACAGTAAGTAAAATGCAATCGAGCTAAACATGTGCTCGTCGGCTAAACGCCTCAAAAGAATATTTTTACAATAAAGTGGAAGAACAAAGGAAACCCACTCGTTGCCTTGGTTACGCCTGGTGGTCACCATCTGGCTGGAAAGTCGGTAGATCGTTTGGAGCTTCTCCGGTATCTGGTCATACAAAACCAGCTGGGTCAGATCCCAGAAAGAGCAAGTGCCACAAAGGAGGCTTCACTTAGGAACTAAAACCAGCAATTAACACAGAATATAATAATAATATAATAAAACTAGAGGGATGGAGCAACATGTGGATATATGGTAAGATAACCATAGAACTATTCAGATAACCAGGTTACAACCCTTAAACCAAACAAGGACCGGGGTTGTAACCCTTTATCTGAACGGAACATGGTTTCTCCTATTTATCGAATAAAATGGAGCTTAAGTAGTCAGGTCATGCTACAATCTCGTACAGAATCAGGACAAGACTAGACTGAGCTAACTCCATCGAATCAATCACGGCCAAGCAATGAGTACGGCTTGATACTTTAACTAACTATGGTTATCACAAGCCTAGTTACTAGCAAGATGCAGTGAGATCATTCCTACAGCCACAAGCCCTGCAGACCATCCAGGTTATCCAGGTCGAATATTTGTTCAAGAAGGGTACAACACATGACAGTATACTGGAAATGCGCCCTACTCGTCGGCAGGCTACAAATCCACAAGCGCGCCCAGATAACGGGATTGCCTGTAGCTGGGAGGTCTCTTCATGACTACTGAATTATTCTAGTTATTATCCTTAGTCAATTTTAGTAGGTACCCTGATCGTGGTACTCAGGAGTCCTATCCTAAACATGATGCAAGACAAGACTAGTTCATTTGTACAAACGCAATCTCCTACGGTGTCCAGGTCATTCAGTCATGTCAGACTAGCTGTCGCAACAGCATATTAAGATATATCATGTCAGGTTTTCTTGTCAAGTGTAGGCCACGGCGGGCCACTATCATGTCATGTTACTTGTCAAGAGTGCACTACTACGGGTCACTATCGTGTTCAGGGGATATGTGCCAAATTATATGATACAAGCATTCTCTTAAGGGTCCCAAGCTATACAGAGGGTCATAAGACATAAGCATAAATGTAACATTCCAATATTAGAACAATAATAATAATAATAATAATAATAGTAATAATAATAATAATAATAATAAAAGAAGACCAGGGTTATAAAAAGGCCATGCGGCTATGGGAGTCAAACTCATGCGGCTAGGAAGAAGCAGACTCATGCGACCAGGAGAGGAGGTCTTATGCGGCCGGGAGGGAACATGCGGCTTATGCGGCTCGAGGTGGTCGGCACATGCGGCTGAAAGGGGAAAGGCTCATGCGGCTGGGAATGGAGGGGCCTTATACGGCTAGGAATGAATCGAGTCCCATGCGGCCAGGGAAGAGGGTCTATGCAGCTCGGGAGAGACTGAGTTCTATGCGGCTGAGGAGACAGGTGCATATGCGGCTGGGAATTCAAGTCCATACGGCTCGGGGGATTAGAAGTTTATGCGGCTGAGAGGGGAAAGACTTATGCGGCCAGGAATTTATCCCAGTCATGCGGCTGAGTCCAAACAATTGTGCATGCGACTGGATTTAATCAGGGCGCATGCGGGTCAGAATCTGAGTTCCATGCGGCTCGGGAGTTCATGCGGCCAGCACTGTTCTTCTTCTCCAATTTTTCGAGAAGAAGAACCATGAAGACCATGCTTCCAAGCTCCACCTATCCTTCATTCCAAGCCCAAATCTGGACTTCCATTGGTCAAAATAGGGTATAACAAAATTCCCTACAACATGGAACCATCAAAACTTGAAAAATGACAAGTTAAATAGATCAAAATCCAAGAAATCCAAAACTGAAATAAACTTAGATCTACATGAGACGAGCCATGGAAATTGAAAATGCTAAGTACTAAAGTGTCTTAAAATGTTGAGAGGAAGAAAATGGAACAATAAACTTGAGTTCCTTCATGAAGCAAGTTGCACTTGCCTAAACCTTCCTGGTAGGTGGAGAGTTAATGGAGGAAGAAGAAGAGTGAATAAGGAGAGAGAAATAGTGTGGGGTTAATAAATAGTGAGGGTAGTGGTAGGTAGGTGGGTTGGTTCACAATCAAAACCGAACCAAGCCGAATCAAATCAAGCCAAACCGAACCAAGATGAAACAAAACCAAGAAAATGAAAATACCAAATAAACCAAGCAAGGAGACATGCAATACGAGTCAAGATATGTACACGTGTACTAAAATACGTAATACGAACTACAGGCATTACAACTCTACCCACCTTAAAAAAATTTTGTCCTCGAAATTTAATTAAGATGCTAGAGAGACAAGGACAAGCTATATTAATCACAAGCAAGCTATAACAAGGTAATCAATCAAGCAATCATTCATGCAAGCAAGGAAGCTGAGGGTGTAGGGCATAAGAAAGATATTATACCTTATTAGTTAAACAGGTCGGGATATCGTGATCAGATATCGTCCTCACGCTCCCACGTTGACTCATCCAAAGAGTGATGACCCCAAGAAACTCGGACTAACTTGATAGTCTTGTTCTTGAGTATCTTCTCTCTCCGGTCCAATATAGACACGGGCCTTTCCTCATAAGAAAGGTTGGTACCAACAACCAATTTTGAATAATCCCGGATGTGGCTCGGTTCCGGGATATACCATCGCAGTTAGGATACATGAAAGACATCATGCACCTCTCTTAGCAACGATGGAAGAGCGAAATGATAGGATACATCACCTACTCGCTCCAGAATATCAAACGGCCCTATATACCTAGGATTATGCTTTCCCCGTACGCCAAAACGAATGACGCCATGGTTAGGCAAAATCCTCAGGAATACATGGTCGCCGACAGAAAACTCAAGAGGGCGTCGATGAGAATCGGCCCAATGGCGCTGGCGACCTTGGGCAACTCGAAGATGATCTCTAACTCTTCTGACCACCTCGACTGTCTGAGCAATCATTTTCGGACCGAGCATCTGCCTCTCCCCAATATCATCCCACGCTAGCGGGGATCGGCACTTTCTGCCATACAGTACCTCAAACGATGCCATCTGGATGCTGGCCTAGAAACTGTTGTTGTATGAGAACTCCACCAGGTGCAGGTGATCTTTCCACGAACCACCGAAGTCGAGTGTACAAGATCTTAACATATCCTCCAAGGTTTGGATCGTGCGTTCCGACTGACCATCAGTCTGCGGGTGATAAGCTAAGCTGAACTGGAGGTGAGTTCCCAAACTCTCTTACAAACTACGCCAAAAGTGCGACATAAATCTTGAATCTCTGTCCGAGGTGATACTGACTGGTACACCGTAAAATCTGACGATCTGCCTGAGGTACATCTCAGCTAGCTGAGCCATCGACTGACCAACTCTAAACGGGAGAAAGTGAGTCACCTTCGTAAGCCTATCAACTATAACCCAAATAACATGTTGATCAGCTGGGGATCTAGGTAATCCAGTCACGAAATCCTTGTTTATATGCTCCTATTTTCATTCTGGAATCGGCAAGGGCGGAAGAAGTCCTGCTGGCCTCTGATATTCAGTTTTAACCTGTTGGCAAACCAAACACCGAAAGACAAATCGGGCTATCTCCCTCTTCATGCCATTCCACCAAAAGTGCTGACAGATATTATGGTACATCTTTGTGCTACTGGGATGAATGAAATACTGCGAACTGTGAGCTTCTGCCATGATCTTCTGTCTGATATCACCACTGGGTACACAAAGATGTCTTCCATGTCGAAGTGTACCGTCTTCGTGAAAGCATAATTCTGGTCGTCGTCCTGCTTCACATTCTTCTCTAAGCCACTGAAGCTTGGAATCTGCTAACTGCGCCATCCGAATCCCTCGACTATAGTGGACTGGACTTGCATGCTGGCCATCAATGCCACACTGGTAGGAAGAACAACTTCTATACCCATCTTCTGAAGATCTGCTAACAGCT
Source organism: Iris pallida (assembly GCA_029216955.1). Taxonomy (NCBI): domain Eukaryota; kingdom Viridiplantae; phylum Streptophyta; class Magnoliopsida; order Asparagales; family Iridaceae; genus Iris; species Iris pallida. Next base: position 25,385 of record JANAVB010039439.1, on the reverse strand, counting down.
CTGGTTGTGCTGTTAGAAAATAAACTCCGGCTCTCCTGCTCAATGCATCTGCTACAACGTTGGCCTTTCCAGGGTGATACTGCAAGTTGACATCATAATCCACTAAGAGCTCTAGCCACCTCCTCTGACGCATGTTAAGATCCTTCTGGGTGAAAATATACTTCAGGCTCTTGTGGTCGATGAAAATCTCTATCCTATCTCCGTACAAGTAGTGTCTCCAGAGCTTGAGTGCAAACACTACTCTGCCAACTCCAAGTCATGGGTTGGATAATTCCTTTCATGATCACGAAGTTGTCGTGACACATAAGCTATTACCTTCCCATGTTGCATCAGAACACATCCTAAGCCTCTGTCTGAAGCATCATAATACACTGAGAATCCTCCGGTCCCATCTGAAAGCGTGAGAATGGGAGCCGTCATCAAATCTCGCTTCAACTTCTCAAAAGAATCCTGACACTCTGCTATCCAAGCAAACTGCACATCCTTGTGGGTCAACTGGGTCAATAGTGCTGAAATCCAAGCAAAGTCTGAAACAAATTGCCGGTATTAGCCGGCCAAGCCAAGAAAACTGTGAACTTCTGTAACTGTGCTGGGCACTGGCCATGTCTCGATAGCCACGATCTTCTGGGGATCCACTTCAACTCCTCCTCTGTCACGCCCCGCTCCCGTAGGAGCGATCGTCCTCGCTAAGGCGTGATGCCGCACGAGCCTAGATTGTGCTCGTGCAAGGCGGGTTCCATAACGGCCGATTTCAGCGGCTGCGACGGGGTCGTCGCACAGAAGTCCCGTACAGAGACATTGAATACGCAGCGGAAATTAGAACAAGAACACATGAAACACAAGTTATTCAAAAGAAGCTCTTTTATTGATATTGAATATAAGATTACATTTGTGGGCGCAAGGCCAATTTACAAGTCTCTCGTGCTCACATATCTCTCAATTACAAGTCACTCTGCTCTCTCTCATCTCTCGATACATGTTTGTCGATCAAGCGGAAGCTTCGAAAGGTGATGTCCATACATTATGTCCCGTATAAGTCTTCGATCCATGCGGTCGCACGCTTCGAATCGCCAAGGAACTCCATGCCTCGACACATCCAAGCGAGCTCCGTGCCACGAGCTTCTACCTGTGCCTGCACATAAACACTGTGTGGGTGTCAGTACCACTGTACTGGTGGAGTGAGCTCCTCGCCCACCCATACAAAACTTATACGTTTCATTTATTTGTGCAACATAAACCCTTTTTCGATTGTCTTTCTATTCTTTGCCTTAGGATCAGTTTTAGGACCGGCGCCTTAGCGCAACTTGTGTGTCAGAACCATCCCGTGCTTGCAATGTCAACGTTAACTCATACTTTGTATCTAGACCACTCCTCGTGCCAACAACGTTAACCTATCAAGTCGTTTTTGTCTTACGGCCAAAATCAGGGATGCAACTACACGATAGACTTCATTTCCGTGTGACCGTGCTATCGTACTGATAACATCCTTATCTTTAAGTCTTAAAACCTTGTCGTTTTCTTACAATGTCAACATATCGACTCAGACTTGTATTGTGACAACGCGGCCGTGCCTCGTATTTTGAGGTCGTGCCCAGCAACTCGACATAACTTTCAACCAACTTGCCCTACGGCCCTTCTCGACTTTACACTCGACGCCACAACTCGTGCCGAAGCACGACGCCTACGTTGATACCAAATCTTAGGCCCAACATTATGTTTTTAACTTGTACACACACCTTCAACTCGACTCCTTGATACAGCGCACTCAATACTCGACTAAATCCAAAGGCACACTCGCGGATTGTCGCCGCCATGCCAATATCTATATGAACTTGGTCACTAGCACGACAAGCTATATTGGACCTCCATTGGATATTAGGGTACGTTCGTAAATAACGAGGCACGAACTCGACGAATTTCCCCTAATACCCGCTCTACGGCGCACCCATTGGGTAGGTCGCACCCCGTCCAAGGGTCCCGTAGGCACGTGTTCCTCCTAGGCCAGATCAGTCCCGTGGCCGCGGCAACTGTCTGAGGAACAAAATCAAAACCCTTGTGCACCGGTACACAAATTGTCTAATGACCATACAGACTCGACCCACTTCCTTATTTCTGGACCGTTTTATACTTCTCAATGTGGATAGGAACGCGAGACTCCCGACCGAGGGACCACCTCGAACTACTTAACGTAAATAGGAACGCGAGACTCCCAACCGAGGGACCGCCTCGAACTACTCATCGTGGATAGGAACGCGAGACTCCCAACCGAGGGACCGCCTCGAACTTCTTTGAACTCGAGGGAACGACTACTACGTAGCCTTCTAACTTAACTTAAACCAAACGTGTTCCTTAAATGCCATAGACCGTGGCTAACTTTACACTGAACCAACCGTGGCTCGTGCCTCTAAACCGACTCGTGTTCTACGCAACGCTATCACCCAAGTCATACTTTATATGATGGGCCTTGGGGTCGTGGGACTACTTATCTTGACAACCACAGACTGAGCAGGACAGCACGTAGAATAACTTAGGTCGACCGGCATAACTTTGCCTAACTCACTCAAGCCTACAACGTAACCCAAAGGACGAGCAAAGGCTATGCCAAGCCTTGCGGGACAGGACCGTGCATGCTTTAGCAAGCATTTGTGCGGGCGACGCCTATGACTTAGGCTAACTCTCAGCTTTTGCACCGAAGACCAACTTTCCTTCTCCCAAGCCACGGGACGAAGGACCGAGTGTCATTTTCAAAGTACGCCGTGCACCAACTCTAAGCCGACCGTGGGACGTTTTCCATGTTCTAACTCGATTCAAACCGTCGGAATTATTCCCTTAGCTATGTGGATGCATAGCTTTTATTATCAAGCCTAACTTGTGCAAGTTGAAAACACGATTTATTATGTGAAGGCAAAGATGAGGAGAGTTCACCGAAACTACCCCACCTGAGCGATGTCTCCGAGCAAGCCATTGCAAGGCTAAGTCCGAACGCCGTCGGCGTTTCGATTCCTCCGATTGACTTTGCGGGACGGGGCACTACATCATACACCACTCAGAACAAGTCTCGTCCTCGAGACTTCCCTGAAGGCAGGTCATCCTACCATTTCTATGGCCAAGACTTAATCGTACGCACATACCTACGCGTTCCTTCAATTCCGAGCCTCGCTCACACTATTATCCATCTTTCCTTTAACACGATTTCAAGATCTCGACACACTCCCATCTTTCAAGCCTTGCTTGAACTCGTCGTATCACTTGGCTGGATCGTGCATGCATTCCAAGCGTCCCCAGAATACCTGCATTCAGCCAAGCCGCATGATAAAAAAATTTGTCATTCTCACTCGAGTCGCATCGTGCACATACCCAAGCGTCCCTGAAATATATGCATGTCAGCCGAGTCTCGTGAGCAGGGTTTTCTATATTCGTGATCCATGCCATCTATCCATTCCAATCCTCAAGATCAATCCTTCCGATTGCTAACACTTGAAACAGGGCGTCTCGCCTAACCGCTAGGCTATTTCTTTTCGAGGCTAAGTCAATGTCAGGATTGGAATCATAGTTCCCCAACAATAATGCCAACACTGACCCCAATCCTAGGGTCAAACCAGAGTCGATCATGCGGGGTTTTCTACCCAAGCTCCCGTCACTCAGATTTCTAAACATCGAGCACGATCACCTAATTCGCATCAATGCGTTCGTTGCGCAGAATTCAAATTCGTTCAATCACCAATTCTAACCAATTCATGTATTCGATCAAGAGGTCATCAAGCTCGACAATACGTTGCACCCCAATCTCACGTGAGTCCGATTATCCACGGTGGTGCGTGAATTACCACGCAACGCTCCCGCAGAATAATCATTCTCATCGGGGCGTAACTCTTGTTTGAGTATAGACTAATTCGTTCTCGATACGCGGATTGGACCTACTCAATCCTCAAGTTCAATCGACAAGCACACCAATTCAATCTCGAGTCTATCTTCGCGTCAAATCACAAGTCGAAGCACAAATTGTCGTACCGTGCAAGTTCGACCACTCCCGCTGTATGAATCACCATACCAGCGCTCACGCAGAGTGATCGCCCTAATCGGCGTGACGCATGTGCGAGGCTGGAGTAGCGCTCGCATAAGACAAGAACGTCAACGTTGTGGTTATCGACAAAGCAAATCCAAACATTCCAGTTTTCATCCAAGCCAAGTTCGATCGTCATTCATTCAACTTAGAAAATCCTCGAGCCAAGTCTATCTTTTCCTCGACACATTTTAACATCTCGATTATAACATCCATCGAAACAATAATATTTGCACGATCGTCATTTGCCGAGTCAGAGTACCCCCGAGTTATCGCATATCGATCTTTGATACGCCTCAATACCATTAACGATATGCGTAACTTGACGATCTTCCTTGCAACCAATTTCGAGTCGTACATTGATGCTATCGTCCGAACTGGATATTCCTCAATTTTCTCGATATTCAAGATCAAGTTCGATTGCTATTCCTCAAGCTCGTTTCAAGATCGTTGTTCAAAACTCAAGTCACATTTCAGTTGCATCAATCCAATATCGCACGCGCGATCCTATAAGTTTCCTCGATCAAGACCATTCATTTTTATTCATCGTTTCGAATCAGTTTTCTAACTCGCGTTGCTCATTCTCAAGTTGTCCGAACGAGATGCTCGTTCAGGACATTCGAAGTCACGACCAACTAAGCGTGACGTGTTCTAAGGCTTTGCGCGATCGCATCGCCTCGCCGACATACTCGTAATCCTCAATATTCACTCGAACAATTTCCAAGACGAACCATACACCACACGGATTCGAGCCACTCGACTAGTCGTCGACACTCATTCTTATTCTTCTCCGAACCTATCACATACACCACTCGGATTCAATCCATACGATCCAGTCCTCAATCACATTCGCGTCATTCGCTAAGACATCCTTCAGATTTGTTTGACGAATCGCTAGCATAGTCGCTCACGTCGTATCGACGCACTAAGTCGTTCGCACTATTTCCTCGAAATCTAAATCAATCTTCCCAGTACGCCTAAGCGTTTGTCCGATAGCGTTCCTATCGATAGACACCCTAAATATATCTCCATTCCCGACCGGCAATACTTAATGTCGCTCGCGACTCGTTGCACCAAGGGTCGAGGTGTGCGACGTGAAACACAACTTAGCCAAAAGGCCGTACGCATGGCTATCCCGTACGGACTATATTCCGAGTTTGCACGCTCAATTGCTAAGGTCGACGTTGGACTAATCAGGCACGCACGCGACTTGCTATTGTCGACGTAGGACTATTCAGGCACATGTGCGACTTTGCTAACATTAGCACATATTTTCTATCGAGTCAAGTTTGCAACGTTCGGCACAAAGGCCCTATCGACGCATTTGGCAACGGCCTACCGATGCGTTAGATTGAACGCTTGTACGAGCTTTCGAAAATATTTAGACTTATTGTATGGACATGCCGAGGGACATTTGAGAGAGAGCACACCAACGATAACAACTTGCGGAAGCAACATAGTTTTGCGGAAACATCGGAGTTAAAGAATTCAATTGACGGTCCAAGGATGTAAAGCCGTGCTCTGATACCATTATGTCACGCCCCGCTCCCGTAGGAGCGATCGTCCTCGCTAAGGCGTGATGCCGCACGAGCCTAGATTGCGCTCGTGCAAGGCGGGTTCCATAACGGCCGATTTCAGCGGATGCGACGGGGTCGTCGCACAGAAGTCCCGTGCAGAGACATTGAATACGCAGCGGAAATTAGAACAAGAACACATGAAACACAAGTTATTCAAAAGAAGCTCTTTTATTGATATTGAATATAAGATTACATTTGTGGGCGCAAGGCCAATTTACAAGTCTTTCGTGCTCACATATCTCTCAATTACAAGTCACTCTGCTCTCTCTCATCTCTCGATACATGTTTGTCGATCCAGCGGAAGCTTCGGAAGGCGATGTCCATACATTATGTCCCGTATAAGTCTTCGATCCATGCGGTCGTACGCTTCGAATCGCCAAGGAACTCCATGCCTCGACACATCCAAGCGAGCTCCGCGCCACGAGCTTCTACCTGTGCCTGCACATAAACACTGTATGGGTGTCAGTACCACTGTACTGGTGGAGTGAGCTCCTCGCCCACCCATACAAAACCTACACGTTTCATTTACTTTGTGCAACATAAACCCTTTTTCGATTGTCTTTCTATTCTTTGCCTTAGGATCAGTTTTAGGACCGGCACCTTAGCGCAACTTGTGTGTCAGAACCATCCCGTGCTTGCAATGTCAACGTTAACTCATACTTTGTATCTAGACCACTCCTCGTGCCAACAACGTTAACCTATCAAGTCCTTTTTGCCTTACGGCCAAAATCAGGGATGCAACTACACGATAGACTTCATTTCCGTGTGACCGTGCTATCGTACTGATAACATCCTTATCTTTAAGTCTCGAAACCTTGTCGTTTTCTTACAATGTCAAGATATCGACTCAGACTTGTATTGTGACAACGCGGCCGTGCCTCGTATTTTGAGGTCGTGCCCAGCAACTCGACATAACTTTCAACCAACTTGCCCTACGGCCCTTCTCGACTTTACACTCGACGCCACAACTCGTGCCGAAGCACGACGCCTACGTTGATACCAAATCTTAGGCCCAACATTATGTTTTTAACTTGTACACACACCTTCAACTCGACTCCTTGATACAGCGCACTCAATACTCGGCTAAATCCAAAGGCACACTCGCGGATTGTCGCCGCCATGCCAACATCTATATGAACTTGGTTACTAGCACGACAAGCTATATTGGACCTCCATTGGATATTAGGGTACGTTCGTAAATAACGAGGCACGAACTCGCCGAATTTCCCCTAATACCCGCTCTACGGCGCACCCCTTGGGTAGGTCGCACCCCGTCCAAGGGTCCCGTAGGCACGTGTTCCTCCTAGGCCAGATCAGTCCCGTGGTCGCGGCAACTGACTGAGGAACAAAATCAAAACCCTTGTACACCGGTACACAAGTTGTCCAATGACCATGCAGACTCGACCCACTTCCTCATTTCTGGACCGTTTTATACTTCTCAACGTGGATAGGAACTCGAGACTCCCGACCGAGGGACCGCCTCGAACTACTTAACGTGAATAGGAATATGAGACTCCCAACCGAGGGACCGCCTCGAACTACTCAACGTGGATAGGAACGCGAGACTCCCAACCGAGGGACCGCCTCGAACTTCTTTGAACTCGAGGGAACGACTACTACGTAGCCTTCCAACTTAACTTAAACCAAACGTGTTCCTTAAATGCCATAGACCGTGGCTAACTTTACACTGAACCAACCGTGGCTCGTGCCTCTAAACCGACTCGTGTTCTACGCAACGCTATCACCCAAGTCATACTTCATATGATGGGCCTTGGGGTCGTGGGACTACTTATCTTGACAACCGCAGACTGAGCGGGACAGCACGTAGAATAACTTAGGTCGACCGGCATAACTTTGCCTAACTCACTCAAGCCTACAACGTAACCCAAGGGACGAGCAAAGGCTATGCCAAGCCTTGCGGGACAGGACCGTGCATGCTTTAGCAAGCATTTGTGCGGGCGACGCCTATGACTTAGGCTAACTCTTAGCTTTTGCACCGAAGACCAACTTTCCTTCTCCCAAGCCACGGGACGAAGGACCGAGTGTCATTTTCAAAGCACGCCGTGCACCAACTCTAAGCCGACCGTGGGACATTTTCCATGTTCTAACTCGATTCAAACCGTCGAGATTATTCCCTTAGCTATGTGGATGCGTAGCTTTTATTATCAAGCCTAACTTGTGCAAGTTGAAAACACGATTTATTATGTGAAGGCAAAGATGAGGAGAGTTCACCGAAACTACCCCACCTGAGCGATGTCTCCGAGCAAGCCATTGCAAGGCTAAGTCCGAACGCCGTCGGCGTTTCGATTCCTCCGATTGACTTTGCGGGACGGGGCACTACATCCTCTGGTGATGATATGACCCAAGTACGAAATGCGATCAAGCCAGAACTCATATTTATTCAACTTGGAATACAACTGGTGCTCTCTGAGAATCTGAAGAACCATACGGAGATGCTGCTCATGCTTCGCTTCTCTCTTGCTGTAGACCAGGATGTCGTCTAGGAACACAATCACGAACTGATCCAAATAAGGCATGAAGATGTGATTCATGAGGTCCATGAATACAGCCGGCGCATTGGTTGCTCCGAATGGTATAACAAGGAACTCCCAATGCCCATATCGGGATCTGAAAGCTATCTTCGGGATTTCCTGCTCTCTAACTCTGATCTGATGGTATCCTGAGCACAAGTCGATCTTTAAAAATATTGCTGCCCCTTTAAGTTGATCAAATAAGTCATCTATCCTCGGGAGAGGGTATCTGTTTTTGATTGTCACTGAGTTCAAGGTACGATAATCTAAACATAACCTGGACGTACCATCCTTTTTTTTCACAAGAAGCATCGGGGCTCCCCAAGACGATCCACTTGCACGAATGAATCCCTTGGTCCTGAGTTCTTCGATCATCTTGTACAATATCTCTAACTCTGACGGCGCCATCCTGTAGACTCTTTCCGATACTGGGGCTGATCCGGGAATCAAGTCGATGGTGAACTCGATCTTCCGCTTTGGCAGCATTCCTGGAAGCTCTTCGGGGAAAACATCTGGAAACTCTTCAACTATCCGGGGTAACTACACTGCTACGACTGCCATCCGCAATACTGGAGAAGGTTCAACTTCGCCTCGGGAGAAGGAAAATTCTGGCTCGCCTGGAATGCTAAAAACTATCCTGACAATATGGCAGTCTATTCTAGCATACTAGTTCCTCAACCAATCCATCCCTAAGACCACATCATAATCGGCCATCGGGAACTCTATCAATCTAGCGTAGAACTCTCTATCGCTAACTACGATCCGACACGAGGAAAATATTCTATCTACTCCCACAAGTTCATTACCAGTTAGTATATTGAGCCTTACTGATAATGACTCGGGCTCCAATCCTATCCGTGTTGCGAATCGTGTAGACATAAATGAATGCGATGCACCAGAATCAAATAAAGCTGAAGCTGGAAAGGAGTTGACGAGAATAGTACCTGCCACTACCTCTCCTGGTGCCAATCCTTCTTTTACGGTAATCACCATAGCCTGACCATGTCCTCGGGGTGCTGGCCTCCTTGCTAAAATCCTCGCTGCCTGCTCTGACTCAAGGCTTGGGCTTGTGCATACTGTTGGGGGTGTTGTTGCTGGAATACCTGGGCCTGCATCGGCAACAGCCTCTGAGGCTGATACTGCTGCTGCTGGACTGGTGCTGGGGCTGGTCCCCTCACCGAAGGACTAGTAGGATTGGACGATGATGAACTACCCCTATTCGGGCAGGATCTAATCTTGTGATCTGCTGCTCTACAAGCCAGGCACAATCCCCTGCGTCCTACGATATTCTGCCACCATATGTCCTGTCTTCCCACAATATGAACATCCTACTGTGGAAGAGTGCTTCTGCTTCTGCTGCTGAGGGTACGTCGGGGTTGAATGTTGAACCGACGTCATTGAGGCCGCCCGCCTCGGAGCTCCAATGGTCAAAGCCCTAGCTGCCGGGACTGGTGCTGAAGACTGATTCATCTGGCCATAGGATCGCTTCCGACCCCCAGTCCTATCCACAATCCTCTGGAAGGTATACTCATGCCTCCTAGCTGCTCTCAAGATCGCATCAAAAGTTTGATGCTCAAACTGCTCCACTGCCAATAAAATCTCGAGATGAAGCCCCTGCTGGAACCGCTGGGCTCTATCGTACTCAGTTGCCACCAAGGTGGGAGCAAACCGACTAAGCCTGGAAAACTTGGCCATATACCCATTGACCGTCCTGTCCATCTGCTTCAGATTGGTGAACCTCATCTGCAAATTGTACCGAGCTACAGCATCGAAATACTTGGTCTGGAATCTCTCTGAATACTGTCCAAGCAATAGGTACCACTAATCCCACGGCCTACACCGCCCACCAGCTGCGGGCAAGATCTTATAGCTGCAGGCGCACCACGACCACCTTTTCATCTTTTGGAGTCCTGAATGCTTCTAGAATCACCTCGGTGTCCTGAAGCCAAGCATCTGCGACAATAGCATCTTCGCTACCATCGAAGAAGGGAGGGTTCAAGCGCTTGAAGCTGTTGGCCGCACTGTTACCCTGATGACCTCCTCTGGTCAGAGCATCTGTCATTTTCTGGTGTAAGGCATATCCTCTACGATCTTGGAAAGCTAACAAGGTCCTGATGAGACCCACCAAAGTGCCATCATCAGGTGTTGTAGGCTGAACCGGCTGGACTGGTGGCTCTTCTCCAGTAGGCATGACTCTGGAGGCTACCCCCGAATGCTAGACTTGATCTCTAGGTTGCTGCTGGTCCATGGGAGGTGCTCCGCCTTGCCGATCGGTAGGGCCAGGAACAATGCCGCTGAAGAAGACGACATAAGAAACAATAAGGAAGGACCAGGACAGATCAACGATACAAGCATGTGATCAGGTTAAGATTTTATAGATTTAGAAGATACGAGCAGAGATCAAGGACGAGTACTGATTGAGACATCTATTCGGTAAACCCTCACATATCTTGATTTACAAGACCTGCATGGGCCACCACTTAAACCATGTAACGCCCCAAAACTAGAACACTGGAGAACGGGAGCATACATAGCCAGCTACGTATATTGAAGTGCAATCTACCTCGCTATACGGTCACGGCTGTCTAGATACATGAGGGTTTAACTACAAGCCATCAGTCTCCTATGGTCAAGAACAAGCCTATTGTCTCAATCTCAAGCAATGTAATAACAGTTACAAGATGTCAGAGCACCAAATAAACAATAGTAAGGCGTCCCATATATTATATATTCGGATGATCATGAAGCTAGTCGTACAAAATATCAGGACTAGCAAGAGTTTCAGTCATACATGATCAACCCTAGGATTTGTCAATCATGTTACAGCCCGTAGGCAGACAGTAAGTAAAATGCAATCGAGCTAAACATGTGCTCGTCGGCTAAACGCCTCAAAAGAATATTTTTACAATAAAGTGGAAGAACAAAAGAAACCCACTCGTTGCCTTAGTTACGCCTGGTGGTCAACATCTGGCTGGAAAGTCGGTAGATCCTCTGGAGCTTCTCCGGTATCTGGTCATACAAAACCAGCTGGGTCAGATCCCAGAAAGAGCAAGTGCCACAAAGGAGGCTTCACTTAGGAACTAAAACCAGCAATTAACATAGAATATAATAATAATATAATAAAACTGGAGGGATGGAGCAACATGAGGATACGGTAAGATAACCATAGAACTATTCAGATAACCAGGTGACAACCTTTAAACCAAACAAGGACCGGGGTTGTAACCTTTCATCTGAACGGAACTTGGTTTCTCCTATTTATCGAATAAAATGAAACATAAGTAGTCAGGTCATGCTACAATCTTATACAGGATCAGGACAAGACTAGACTGAGCTGACTCCATTGAATCAATCACGGCCAAGCAATGAGTACAGCTTGATACTTTAACTAACTAGGGTTATCACAGGCCTAGTTACTAGCAAGATGCAGTGAGATCATTCCTACAGCCACAAGCCCTGCAGACCATCCAGATTATCTAGGTCGAATATTTGTTCAAGAAGGGTACAACACATGACAGTGTGCTGCAAATGTGTCCTACTCGTCGGCAGGCTACAAAACCACAAGCGCGTCCAGATAACAGGATTGTATGTAGCTGGGAGGTCTCTTCGTGACTACAAGATTATTCTAGTTATTAGCCTTAGTCAATTTTAGTAGGTATGCCTGATCGTGATACTCATGAGTCCTATCCTAAACATGATGTAAGACAAGACTGGTTTATTTGTACAAACACAATCGTCCACGGTGTCCAGGTCATTCAGTCATGTCAGACTAGCTGTCGTAATAGCATATCAAGATATATTATGTCAAGTTTTTATGTCAAGAGTGCGCCACAGCGGGCCACTATCATGTCATGTTACTTATCAAGAGTACACCACTACGGGTCACTATCGTGTTCAGGGGACATGTGCCAAATTACATGATACAAGCATTCTCTCAAGGGTCCCAAGCTATACAAAGGGTAATAAGACAGGAGCATAAATGTAACATTCCAATATAAGAACAATAATAATAATAATAAAAGAAGACCAGGGTTATAAAAAGGCCATGCGGCTATAGGAGTCAAACTCATACGACTAGGAAGAAGCAGACTCATGCGGCCAGGAGAGGAGGTCTTATGCGGCTAGAGGGGAAACATGCGGGCTTATGCGGCTCGGGGTGGTCGGCACATACGGCTGAAAGGGGAAAGGCTCATACGGCTGGGAATGGAGGGGCCTTATGCGGCTAGGAATGAACCGAGTCCCATGCGGCCAGAGAAGAGGGTCTATGCGGCTTGGAAGAGACTGAGTTCTATACGGCTGAGGAGACAGGTGCATATACAGCTGGGAATACAAGTCCATGTGGCTCGGGGGATTAGAAGTTTATACGGCTGAAAGGGGAAAGACTTATGCGGCCAGGAATTCATCCCAGTCATGCGGCTGAGTCCAAACAATTGCGCATGCGGCTGGATTTAATCAGGGCGCATGCGGGTCAGAATCTGAGTTCCATGCGGCTCGGGAGTTCATGCGGCCATCACTGTTCTTCTTCTCCAATTTTTCGAGAAGAAGAACCATAAAGACCATGCTTCCAAGCTCCACCTATCCTTCATTCCAAGCCCAAATCTGGACTTCCATAGGTCAAAATGGGGTATAACGAAATTTTTTACAACATGAAACCATCAAAACTTAAAAAATAACAAGTTAAATAGATCAAAACCCAAGAAATCCGAAACTAAAATAAACTTAGATCTACATGAGATGAGCCATGGAAATTGAAAATGCTAAGTACTAAAGTGTCTTAAAATGTTGAGAGGAAGAAAATGGAACAATAAACTTGAGTTCCTCCATAAAGCAAGTTGCAATTGCCTAAACCTTCCTGGTAGGTAGAGAGTTAATGGAGGAAGAAGAAGAGTGAATAAGGAGAGAAAAAGAGTGTGGGGTTAATAAATGGTGAGGGTGGTGGTAGATAGGTGGGTTGGTTCATAATCAAAACTGAACCAAGCCGAATCAAATCAAGCCAAACCGAACCATGATGAACAATAACCAAGCAAATGAAAGTACCAAATGAACCAAGCAAGGAGACATGCAATACGAGTCAAGATACGTAAATGTATACTAAAATACGTAATATGAACTGCAGGCATTACACCTAGTCCTAATCATCCTCCTAAATTAATTCAATCCTAACGTGATTGAGCATTTCCTAGCGGCAGGCTCGCAGTAGTACGACTAATTTTGGTACTACCGCGAGTTCGCAATCTTTTGCGAAAATTGACCTGCATGGGCTACCACAAAAACTTGTCACGATCTACACCCTCTTTTCAGGATACGAGTGCTTGTCCAAGCCAGCCTACGCCACAGTATCGGCGGTAGAACGCTGTCTATCCACAATGCTTAAGTCACAAATAAATGTTCATTCACAAGATTAAACAAAATTATAATATTCAAATATTTACATTTGATACAAGGTACAATGTCTCACAGTTATAAAAAATAACTGAATAAAACTCAACTATCTAACTAATCCCTAGGTTTTGGCCTCCGAGTCTCTATCTCCTCCCGTATGGTCCATGGCACAGAAATAGGAAGCACGTCATCGTCACCTATATCAACAATCCAGTTAGGAAAGGAACGAGTACATAAACTAACAGCAGTTCCAATGAATTGACAAATACAATAAGAGAATTATAATGAAATACATGATAAAATGTCAAAAGTGGAAGTAAACTGTGCAAGAGAACTAAATAACATATCATGGGTGAGATATAAGGTAAAACTGGATTATAAGCAGTAAATGTAAATATGATATACGATGAAAATATAAAAAAAAATGCCTTGAGATATTAGAGCGTTATGTGATCGGCTTGGGTCAAGATCAGGCTGTTCTATTTGAACGGCTATGCACAAGTGGTATAGTAGTATAGGGATCAGGCCGGCCAAAATGGAAAGCTATGCACAAGTAGTATCCGATCAGGCTACACCCTACGTGTGGTGCGGGTGAAGCTATGTACAAGTAGTAAACAAGTAGGGGTAATGATCACATAACCTCTAATAACTTCCTATCCCCGAATAGTATATGGATCCGGACATAACATTTCATGATACATAAATATCTAAGAGGGTAGCAAATCCCTTTAGGAATTGGCGTCTATACAGGTACAAGAAACAAGATCAAATAATGTACCAATATACCAAGTAACCTAGGAATAACATCTCATGACAGGATCCAACGTATACTAGTCCGTGTACCATCGTGTCGAGAATCAAGTAAAATACTACAACTGAATCGGATATAGTAGATATCAAGAAAATAAAAACAATCAGAGAATGTACTCGCATGAGGTCCTGAGCTGAGAAATCGAAACTACAAACCACTCAATGAGCCACGAACGGTCAACTCGCACAACAGTCTCCTAATGCTGAAACAGACATTACCATCGCTCTCAGAATAGTTAAATTAGCTAGAATAGCCCTTCCATAAGTTCAATTCTGGACACAGGAGTAAAACAGTAATTTCGGGTCAAAATAGTGTCCGCCGTTGGACCCGCATTGCACAGAAAAGTGTGCCAGAACCTACAGTCTCTAAAGTCATCAAACTATATGTCTACGGGTCCGGTTTGAAGATACGAACCCAAACGTATGTCCAAAGTTAGATTTCGGTGGGTCGTACACAAATTCGCCTGTTAGATCGGGTCGTGGGCCCGCCAAAATAGCGTTCCAGTCGACCTTCTCAGAATCGGACCAAACTTGGCATACATGACCCAAAAAATAACACGATCCTATTGGCACAAGTTTTATCTCAATTTGACGAACGTGCACAATGTAATTGGAAAACTTGAAAAGAGGCCGATATAATAAATTTTGACGGATACGTATCAAATTCGTCGCGCCCAAGCAAACAATTTGAGTTCCATCAAATCCCACACATCCGCGAAGCCGATACGCACCTTTCAATGCTTTCGGTTCGCGACCACGTCGTCCGGTTTGGCGGGACGAACGTCATATCGGAGGTTTTTCGAGTTTCAAAAACAGATTTTTCTCCAACTTTAATCTAATCTAAAACAAAATATAATACATAAATAAATAGAGTAATTATTGGGATTTAATCTTCGTTAAGTTGTCTACTAGGCTGTTCAAACCGATTTTCAAAACTTGTAATATACTGGTTGCGAATCGACCGCAAACAGGGGGTATTGGGACAGTTTCTAACGTCCAATAAATCAAGTTTTTCTCGACTTTAGAACTCGTTTCTCTTTGCACATGATGCGAATTAAATAAATCTAATTGAAGGGGTTTAAAGACGTATAGGTTGTGTTCATACCTGCGAAGACGGATCAATTATCGATCAACCATGCGTGGAGAAATTGGTTCGCGAAGTTGTGTGTTTGATGCAACTGTTGCTGCTGCACTGTGGCCGTTTCTGGCCATCGCACGCAGCCTAGCCGTGCCCGGCGACCCGCGGTGGCGCACATATTGGGTCAGGGATGTCGTCGGGGTAGGGAGGTCATCGGGGTGTGAAGGTTTTGAAGGATTCGGCTAGGGTTTCTTGCTCCATCTCTCGACTATATATATATATATATATATATATATATATATATATATATACAAGCATGAAAATGCTCGGGTCCAACTTGCTGTGAGCAGCTTGTTGGCCCATGATTGGTTGGTGGGGGGGGTTTCTCATTTATTTCTTTTTTTCCTTTTTTTCTTTTGTTTTTCTTTTGTTTTCTTTTTTTTTCTTTTTATATTTCTGTAACATATATAAACCTATAAGGATACATATATATATACTTACTTTATGCAAAAATAAGGAAATTTTATAAAATTCTAAAATTTGCCATTTAATAAAATAGAAGATATTTTAAGATTTCCGGAAAGAGGGGTTATAGGTTTAGTTGGGTTTGGTCTGACAATGTTGGGTTTGACAGTGTTTCGGTATTTCGGTAAATGACACGTGTTAGGGTAGGAAGCAACAACTTCAGGCTATTTTTCTAACCTAATTTTTAACTTTTTAGATGTGTCATACAATGTATTATAGTCAGTAGTGAGGGCATCATTTCTGACTAGTGCTTGCTGAAGACTCTTATTCTCTTTGAGTAGGTCTTTCTCTAATTTGGTAATGGTCTTGTCTTTCTCTTCGGATAGCCTTGTCATCTCGTGTAACTGCAACTTAACAGAAGAAGGCTCACCTATCCCACTAGAATTATCATTACTTCTAACCTCAGCTAGTAGGTGAGTAAGTCTTTCTATTTCACTTTTGTACTCTTTGGGTATCTTCTTAGAGTTTTGGTATTTGCTACGCAGTTTTCTGTAATCACGTAAGAGATCACTAAAGGCTTCAGCTAATTGTTCAAAGGTGAAATCATCATATGTATCAAACAGGAGGTTACTGTTTACCTGATCAAATACCATTAAGCATACATTTGTAGCGTCGTCTGATTATTCATCTTCTGAGTCGCTAGCTTCGCTTTAATGCCATATGCTCGTTAGCATACCTTCTGGATGTTGATTTCTTCAGGTAACCATTGTCATACTTGTTGCTTTTTCTGGTTGATGATGATGTTGTCGGACCGTGCTTCTTGATATATCCTTTCTTCTTGCAACCGTAGCAGATTGGATCTTTTTCATTATTGATATTGTGTTCTTTTGTTCTTCTGTTGAATCTCATTAACTTCTTGAACTTTCTTACTATGAGAGCTTGATATTCAGAGTCAGAGTCACTGTCGTCGAAATCATCCTCGACAGTTCTTTTGTGTTGAGCTTTGAGGGCGATCGACTTCTCCTTTGGTGTAACTTCTTCAAAGGTTTGAAGTTCTAGCTCGTGAGTGAGTTGCTTACCCATGAGTATTTTAAGAGATATAGTAGTGAGGTCGTTTCCTTCAATAATTGTTGTAGCCTTTGAAATCCAATTCTTCGTGAGAGCTCGTAGAAGTTTGCAAATCTTCTCATGGTTATTGTATTCTTTGTCTAATGAAGCAGAGGATTTATAATATCCAGAAATCTTATAAACATCTGAATGACGGATTCGTTTGGCTTTATTTTGAACGCCTTATACTCCTAAGAAAGTTTACTGATCTTTGACTCATTGACTTATGTCGTGCCTTCGTGAGTAACTTCGAGAAGTTTATATACTTTATTTGATGTTGTGCATATAGACACCATGTTAAATTTATTACTGCTAAAGGTACAAAATAAAACGTTAATAGCACGTGCTTCAAGATTGGCCTATTTTTCCAGCTTCAGTATACTTGTCATAGATTTCTCCATCAACAAGGATACGTGTAGGCTTTTTATAACCATCAATCACAATAGACCATAAGTCAAAATCTAGAGATTTTAAGAAGAAACTCATACGTGTTTTCTACTAAGTGTAATTTGTACCATCAAACAGTAGAGGTTTGTTTGTGGCCTGGCCTTCACTTATGAATTTTACAGTTGCCAAGTGTGATATAGTGATCTATATAACAACAGTATAAATAAAAATATAATAACTATGTTACCTTGTTTTACCTGTATAACCCGTTCTGACACTAATTGTAGGAACAAAATGTAAAGCGTTATACTCTAGATGGGGGTGAATAGAGTAGACAGCAAAAATTTAGCTAATAAAAAATTGTTAGCAGCAAGATCACACAATATATATCACAAGTATATAAATGAAAAGCATAGAGCATAGAGGAAATGCAAACACAGTGATGTATATTGGTTTCCCTCTTGTGAGGACTATTCCAGTCGGAATAACTCTAGCTTCCAGTTGAATCCACTATGGAAAAGTACCGCAAGTTTTCATCCGAAATCCTTACAACTTCTACAACACGAGCTTTGATCTGAAGTACTCGACCAACTTCAATTGTGAAGTATCTTTCTTCAATCAATCCTCTAATTACAATCACTCTAAAATTTCTACACCGCATCGCACTGGCAAATTGACTAAAGGATTGTAACTTGCTTGGGATTGTTTGCCATTGATTATCAAAGAACAGAACAGTTTTATGGGAGGACTGAACTTTAATTCACAATTACAAACTCGCTTGTACAAAGAGAGCCTAGGAACAAAACCTAGGAAAAGAATCTAAGTACAATTGTTTAATTTGGATTCTGGGGGTGACGGTAGAGGCTCGGGAAAGTGTTATCAACTCTGCCTTACTCCTTGGACGATCGAACGCAACATCGGCTCCGGCGAAGAAATGCTCTCTATATCTCTCTACTGCTCTGTGTGTGTGTGTATAAGGGAATAGCACCTAGCTATTTATAGGAGTTTGTGATGAGTGGGGGTATACAACCACGTGGCCACATCCTTGTAACTGCACCTTGAGAAGTGGGCAGTTGGGAATTGGTTAAGATTAATCTTGATCTGTTTGTTGCAATAAATCTGGACTGTTATGTTGGTTGAAATAAATCTGAACTGCTATGATCTGTTGGTTGCAATAAATCTGAGTTGTTAAGACTTAGTCAACTTATGCCACGTGTCCCAACTGCCACTAGGTTGCGAGCCGCATGAAGAACTTTTCCCCTGTCGGAGCCGCTTGAGGGTGGCCTCAAAACCGAGCCGCATGAGGGTGACCTCAGGACCGAGCCGCATGAGGGTGGCCTCATGACCGAGCCGCATGAGGGTGGCCTCATAACCGAGCCGCATAAGGGTGGCCTTATAACCGAGCCGCATGAGGGTAACCTCATAACCGAGCCGCATGAGGGTGGCCTCACATCTGAGCCACATAAGGGTGGCCTCACAACGGAGCCGCATGAGGGTGGCCTCACATTTGAGCCGCATGAGGGTGGCCTCATGATCCAGCCGCATGAGGGTGGCCTCACAATTGAGCCGCATGAAGTTCACTCAGGCGATCCGCGTAAAGAACTTTATTGGGATTTGCGAACTGTGTCAGCTAAAATATTTTTTTTCTTTCTATGTTGCACCTCTCCTTTATGTCAGAGCCATCATGTCAGAGCCATGTCAGAGCTGTTACTTTGTGTCAGAGCATTAATGGCTTGCTGCACAGAGTAATGATGGCCGGCTTTATTAGGCCTATTTCGAACCGTATAAGGCCACGTGGCCGTTCCTGAGCCGCATAAAACTGTCTGAGCCACATGAAGCTCTGAGGGATTTTTTGAGCCGCATGAGACCCCCCCCCAGTTTTGAGCCGCATGGAGTTTCTGGGCCACATAGGGTTTTACTATTCTTTTCCATGCTTCTACATGACCCCCTTCAAAGTTTTCAATTTGCAAAATTGAAATACTTTGAATAAGAAGCATGGGTAGGTCCGCATAAGCTCTTCATGCCGTATAGACTTCTCTGGCCACATAGACTTCTCTGGCCGCATAGTCTTCTCTGGCCACATAGTCTGGTCTTTGTTCCACGTAGGCGTCTCATTAATTGCTCCTGATTTGTTTTTGATTTAAAGCCGCCTTTTGGGTAGGATCCTAAGAGTCGGCATTAAATATTTATATTTGCCTTAATAATTATGAGTATTCCTTTTTGCATGAAAGAGGATAGAATCCCAAGGGTCGGCTTTATCTTCTAGGAAACACGCAACCCGAAGCGTCTATCGGTTCACACGCCCTTGCCAGACTATAAATATGAGTGAATTTTTGTGGAGAGATATTCTTTACTCTCCTTACTCTCTTCTTTCTTCAAACTTTTGCGCCCTAGTCACCGTCTCTTCTTCTCCTTCGATCATCAATGGCTCCTAAGGTATCCTCCAGTGCGGCGGCGAAGGGCAAAGGAGTTGCCTCCTCGTCAGCGATCCCAGTTCACCCCGACGTTCATCCTGCCTTTAACGGTGAGAGTGTTGGGAGACAACTGCATGGACTTACCCTAACCATAACGGCTACGTTACATATTTTATGCGCGAGCCTTTCTCTTTGGCATATTCTTCGTCTTCATTGAACTGTTTAAGTTCGGTGTGATGAATCCGCATGAACGTCTTATGTCCAAGCCGCATGGGGTATGGCTCATGTCCGAGCTGCATGAGAGTCATCATGTTGCCGTATAAGCACTTTATGAACCGGGCCGCATGAAGACCCACCAAACAGAGCCGTATAAGCTCTTCATAAACTGTGCCGCATAAGGCCCACCTAATCAAAGCCGCATGAACTCCTTTAAACTGTGCCGCATGAGGCCCACCTAATCAGAGCCACATGAACTCCTTTAAACTGTGCCGCATAAGGCCCACCTAATCAGAGCCGCATGAACTCCTTTAAACTGTGCCGCATAAGGCCCACCTAATCAGAGCCGCATGAACTCCTTTAAACTGTGCCACACAAGGCCAACCTAATCAGAGCCGTATGAACTCCTTTAAACTGTGCCGCATAAGGCCCACCTAATCAGAGCCGCATGAACTCAAAATACACTAAGTGGTTTTCTCTGGCCATCTTCTAACTTGTTTCTTTTGTCCTTTTTCAGTGAAGTTGCCAGTTAATCCTGTGGGAGAACTCTTGGTAGGTCACGCCCAATCTGCTGTGGGTATGAGGTTCGACCACATAGTTGAGTATGTGTCAAACCAACTCCCCAAAGATGAATCTGAGGAAAGGCTGTGAGATATCAAAAACTAGTCCTTCCTCTTTCTCGCTGGCATGATGAACTCAGGAAAATTGGGAGGCCAACACCTGAAACCTGCGTTCCTCTTCGGAGATGTCCTGACTGTAAAGAACTTCAGCGTTTTGGACATATCCGAAAGTTGGAGTTTTTCTTCTAACGGGGTGGCAATCCACATTCCTTAGATGGAACGTCATTTCCCACTGTCGTGGTTCAACATGTTGCCAATGGATAGGAAGATGGTGGATTCCTTGACTCCGAGCCGGAACAGAATATTTGTGGGTGACATTCACTATAACAGAAACTTGGGGTCGGTAGTCGCTACCAGGACACCGATCAGCTGCTACGTGATGGGGTTGGCGCCGGCTACTTTCTTGAATGTACAGGGCCCTAACTTCAGGTTCTCTCAAGCTAACACTTTCATGAACCAGCTTGCTCAGAAGGGATCCTACCCCCATCGGTCGGTTGGTGCTACTGAATTGGATAAACCCTATCCCTTCGTAGACCAACTTGACTATGTGGATTTTGTGAACCTACGAGAATCTCTTGTACGAGATCGGCTTGTATCATGCCATTCGGGGCACCTGTTATAGTTTGCCCTTAAATAAGAAGTTTTTCATGGCTCTTCTAGAAATGTATAACTGCCGAACGGGGACCTTCTTTACACTAGGAGGGGAGATGGGAGTTGCTCTTCACGAGATGCGTGAAGTCTCCAAGCGGTCCTGGGGAAATAAAGTCTTCGAAGTGTATACCCCCACGAATGAAGAGTTCGAAGAGTTGGAGCAGAGGATCCCGGGCTTTGTTGCTGTCTACCGGGAATTGCTATGTCCTCACAGCACGTGCCAGCAGATGTCGAAAAAGAAGAATGACAGCTCGGAAGGGAACCTTCCGCATACAAAGGCCTGGCTCACTTACCTTTTTAAGCTCGGCGCCTCAGCCGAATTTCTTTTCGAAGTCCTCGAACTCGGGAAGAGGTGCAGGACCAGGTGTCGACCACCAAGAGGGTAAGAACCACCGGCGACAGATTCGGGAGTCAATCTGACTTTTTTGCTTATTTTTATCAAGACACTCAGCAGTTATCCGAGAAGGCTCTTCTGGCAGGCTTTCTGATGGTATGGCTACGAAACTGTATAGTTTCTGGAGGGGCTGGCTCTATTGAGAGGATCAGCCATAATTTTATCCTTCCTGCTGTGAAGCTAGTCTTCGGGGTCAGACTAGCTCTCCTCCCCGCCATGGTGTGTAGCATACTTCGTGGCCTCCGCACTTTATCGTCCAAGGTTATTGCCCGTGATACGGCAAAAGACTTTGAGCGAATCGAGCTGTCCTATCATTATCTGATGGGGTGGCTGTTGATGTACTGCCGGTCTTTGATGAGGCATGGTCCAGAAGATGACGTCATTGTGGATGATGCTTTTATCTTCTAGTATCGCCGTATGCCTTGGGAGTGCAGTACGATGCCAGCCTGTCGGATGGCACTGGCGAGAGTGGATAGATACACCTTTTTTGTGTCTCTCCCTCTTTTTGTAGATGAAGAATTGAATGGGGTACACCTTGATGGTACTGGGCCCCCTACCTTCTGTCTGATAAGATGCTCCTCTGGTTGTAGAACATCCGTCCTGCACACCTGGTATATCGCAACCGTAACTCTGTCTTCCTGGAGCCTTACTTGCCCAGTCGGTTCGCCCAACAGTTTGGGTACAGTCAGCTATTTCTGGACAATCCCAGTCCATGCCTGGGTTTTGAGGGTAGTATACTTGATGGTATCAGGGCTTGGCATTACTATAATACTGTTCACACCCATACCAGCTTCTCTGTGCCTGACGTTAGGGAGTCAGGGCAGATTTTATACATGGCGGCTCTATACCATGTTATGGTGAACAAGCCCCCACATGATTTTGACCCAAGTACCAGTTTTATTGTTGGTACTGGCTTGGAGGAGAAGCCAAAAGTGTCCAAGATGAGGAAAAGAAAGAAGAATGCAGTTAAGGTGTCAGACTCGGAGTCCACCAATGCGGACGAGGAGGATGACGCTGACAACTTATCTCTTCCACTTGCTGATGATGTGGTGGCAGATGAGGCCCCTGTTACGCCTAGTCCTTCCCAAAGGCGAAGCAGACGTGGGTTGGCCGTTGGCGGCATAACTTACTCTCGGAAACCGGCTGCGATCAAGCCCCGCGGGCCAATCATTAGGGAAAGAAACGAGGATGCTAATGCCATTTTGGAGGTGAATCGAATTACAACCATCTTTTATAGCTTTTCTTTTCTGCACTATGATCTGATCATTCTCCTTTTTATTGTAGGCGTCAGGAGAAGGGGACTCTCGAGAGCCGGCTACTGTCTCTGAAGTCAACCCGGCTGTAGCTACTTTAATTAGTGATATGAGTACTGAGCTTATCTCTGCTAGGGTTCTCCCGACGACGGTTGATGTTTATTCCGTTGCTGATATCCCAACCCAGGGTGATGTGGACTCTACTGAGCCAATCCTCGAGATTGCTGAATTCTAGCTGGGTGATGTTGACCCCATTGCGTCTACCTCCGGGGTGGCGGGGGCAGAGGAACCAACTACATTCGGCTCGGACATCGCTGGTGAGGAGGATACAATGGTTGTGAGCAATCCTCAGCTTCAGCAACCCTCCCCTGGTAAGCTAAGTCAAGTCTTGACTAGTGAGAAGGTTTATTTGCTCTATCTTCACGTCCTTCGGGTTAAGCTGATCGATGGTTGCTCCGGACATACAGGTCCTGCTCCTTCACCGGTGACAACGGACATCGTCGAAGGAGAAGTCACCGGAGGGGATCTAGTGGACGAAAATATGCCTTCTCCTTCTTCAGCTCATATCGAGGGGCCTCCTGCTGGTACGAGTTTGGGAGAACAGGCAGTGGAACGGCGGGACGGGGAGAGATGGTCCCTGCAGCCTCGCTGATTCATGTGGCTCCAGAGGTCAACCTTTCTGCCCTGTCTAGTCTCCAGATACTTCGGGCGACGGAGGAGGAGATGGCTGTCGTTCAAGCATCCTATCGCTCGGAGCTTGTTTCCCTGGTGGCAGGGGCGTCAAGTTTCGGTGCATCTTCTTCAACTCTGCCAACTACACTTCCTCTGACGTCGTCTTCTTCGGAAGTTCTCGATGAATCATCGAAGGATGTAGTTGACAGTTTCTACCGCCACCTGAAGCGAGGTATGAGGCTGCCGTGGAGAGGGAAACATCCTTTGCATTGGCCTGTCAATATGTGCGTGCCCAGATTGAACTTCTCAGAACCCTCCCAGGTGGGACAGGGATGGTTGATCTTTTGGAGCCTAAATTACTAGAAGCCGATCAGCTGGTGGCTCAGTATCGAGTACTGCGGTAAGTTGATCTATTTTCAGCAATAGATCAGGAGCGTGCCTTCCTTTTAACTGCCATGGAAAAGGTAAGGACTGTACGGGAGACGTCCAAGCCTGCTCTGATGAAGGACCTCCGAGATTTGTCGCTGAGGCATGATCAATTAAGCCGCAGCGGAGAGGAATGCATCGCTCGAGAAGAGGCCGCCTCTCGTAGGGTAGCCGAGACCAAGGAGCAGATCCTCCAGCTTCAGAGAAAACTGATTTCTTTGGAGTCTGAGCTGCAGGCCTCGCACGAAGACAAGGAGCTAATCTTCCGGGAGACCGACAAGGTCATCCGAACCTCAGAAGCCTTGTAGCGTGCACTGAAGAGGCTAGAAGACGGCTGGCATGCACATGCGCATCTGGAGGATGCAGAGAAGCTGACGTAAGAGGCTAAGCGTCGGGCTACCCTAAGATTTGAGCGGTCGACGTCCAAACTTAAAGACCGGCTCCAAGATTTATGCGTCGTTGAGCCATGATCGGCTTTTTCCTTTCTTTCTTTATGTTTCTTCATCTTTTTGGCAGGGACGTGGTCCCAGAGAATGTAGTACTTTTGATTTGATTTGAATAAATGACTTTGCTTGCATCATCTTTTATCTGTCGTGCTTATACTGCATCTTTGGTATTATGTGTTTGCCCCACTGTGGGACTTTTTGTGGACCTATTTCTCTTGGCATACCTTGGTTTTAGGTACAGAGAATAAGTTTAATGGGGATACCTAGAACAACTCTGCGGTAAGGTGGATATAGAAGTTCTTGGCATCGGACGAAAGAATGTCATGGAACAGCTGGGTTCCAGAGGCATAAGATTGTGAAAAGAGAGGCGCGTATACTAGAGAACCTAGTACTGCATTTGTAGTCAACTGCGGACATTTGTGGTCAACTGTGGACATTTGTGGTCAACTGTGGACATTTATGAGCCTATTATCCTTGGCATACCCTAGTTTTGGATATAAATAATAAGTTGAGAGAAAACCGACATACTTACTCAGAGGTAATGAGGACGTGGTAAGTATGGGGGCTTCATAATGGAGTCTTCCTACTCAGAGGTAATAAGGATGTGGTAAGAGTGGACTCCACGAGGGTACATAGAACAACTCAGCGGTAATATAGACGTGGAAGTTCTACTTAAGGGGTAGTTTGTTTTTGATGGAAGTGAAACAACTAAGAGGTGACATCGATGTGGCAGTTTCGAGAATTTTGTGGACCTGTTACCTTTTTTTATGCGCTGAAAGCACGGGTAATAGATTATGAGAAAAAATGCTCTTTTAGGAAGGAAGTTCAGAGGTATGATCATACGTGACTTACTACCCAGAAGATATAGATTCATTTGGAGTGACCAAAGTGTA